>JAOEHQ010013252.1:0-22860 GCA_025447715.1 Asclepias incarnata
TGTAGGATCATAAAACTCATGGTCAATGTTTATCTACACTTGTGTAGCAACTGTCCTAATACATGTGTAGCAACTTTCCTACACATGTGTAGCAATTTTCCTTTTAGTGGATTCTGCTTGTACTACACATGTGTAGCATGAACGTGATGAGAAAAAAAAAACAAAAATTAAAAAATCGTCGAAAGTATATCGAGTCGCATCTCTAATGAAAGATGACGAAATTTTAAGACTACCCATATTTTTTTTTTCGTCTAACGATTTACGGTTTGTGAGATAAATCATTTTAAATGAATTGGATGAAATTTTATTAAATAAGAGGAGAGAGAAAAAAATGAGTTTACCAAAATACCCCTCCAGTGTTAATTTGATTTTAATCTACTCTAATCTCATCCATCCAAATTGTTTGATCCAATGGTTGAGATGGTGTCTCATTGTCTTTTTTTAAGGACTTGTCTCAAACAAACCCCCCTCAATATGTATAATACTTATCTAATATTTACTTTAATTAAAGATATCTATTATCGTCTCAAATTAGTTAATTAGCTTTTTTTCCCCTGCCATTCGAGTTAATAGTCGTACGTAATGGTGTTTGAATTTGGGAATTTGATTAGTACTCTTTTAAAATCTACGTACTCCGTACGTATTTATATACTGCAGTTATATATATATGCTTAATTTACATATATGCTTTACAAGTATATTTTTTAATATATACTTTTAGTTTATCGATCTTCGAACGAAATGTATGTCCTGACGATCACATGACAAATTATTCGACTTGGACATTTTCCAATATGCTATTAGCAGCTATCAGCTGATCAAATTTGCAAACTTAGGAATGAAATTAAAGCAATGCATAAAATTAAAAAATCAATATGAATAACTTAATTAAATAAATGAAGATTATCATTATAAACTCTTCATATTTATTGACATATTCTTATAAGCTAAACAAAACGATGACATCATCATAGTGCAAAATTATACTGTATAAATTTCGAATAAATAAATTAAGAACTACTTGTACTATATATATATATATATACCTTTCAATGGTATTTCAATGGAACTATAATGCACACACGTTATAGTACGTAACCTAACTAAAATTAACGTTAAATTTAAATTAAACAGCATGTTTGATTTAATTAAAAATAAGAAAGTAAATCAATATATATAGTTTCAATTCTTGAGACCAGAGTAGCCAGCTGGCTGATTCTGCATTTGCTGAAACATAGCAGCCATTCTATTGTAGCTATCCATAGTCATTGGCTGAAACCACACAAAATTAAAACTATGTTGTCAAATTAAATGATATTTATATTAATTATAGATCGATAGATAGATAGATAGATAAAACTTGTCATGCAATTATATATAATATATATATATATATATATATATATATGTTAATTTGGTTAATTACCTGCGATTGGCATGCAAGGAAGGCAGCCATTGGGTCGTTTTGGTTTGTAACTCGTTCCCCGCCGGTTCCTTGCATATCCCATGGCGAAGGCGCCATTGATGGTTGCATGAAGGTGGAAGGGTGGAAGCCAGCGGCCGGCATTCCAAGGATGTTGGGGCGATTGCCACCAATAGCGTTCAAATCCATGACCCCTGGCATTCCCATTCCCATCCCCATTCCCATTGCCATCGGGTTCATCATTGCCATTTGAAGCTGTTGTTGTTGTTGCTGCATGGCCATCATCATAGGTGACATGTTCATTCTACCTATCATGTGGATTTGAGCTTGTAATTGCTTTAGATATTCGATCACTTCGTCGAGCATTGACGCTTTGTCTGTCTGAAATTATCGAAACAAAATTCACTTAAACCAGACGTAATTTTAACTTAATTATAAATGTTTATGTTGTTTCACGTACCGATGGAGCTAGCTAGTAAATTAGTAATAATAGGAATTATTATTAATTAAGTATGTATATACCTTATTGGCATTTGGAACAAGCTTTTGTAGTGTCTTCATTTTCTGATTGATCTTGTCTCTTCGTTTCTAAATAATTCATGATTTTTCAACATGTCACACATCATGATATTTTTAATAATAATAATAATAGAAAGTTAATCTTAATTATTAGATACATTATTTTTATTAATTATTGTCGAGATATATATGAATAATAAAAAGTTCACCCGTTCTGATTGGTTATGTATAGCAGCTGCTCTACTTCTTTTAGTAGAAGTTGAAGACTTTCCCTTTCCTTTCTTTTTGTCTTCCACTTCACTCTTCTAGATATTGGCCAATAGAAAGGTCGATAAATAAATAAAATAATAATTAATGAATGACTCATTCATTAAAGGGGATGACTATTATGCTACTAGAAGCATGTAAGATAGGTGCTTCCCCCTCACAAACATGAAATTCAGGGGGCCCCGCATTTATCATATATTTAATTGTTGTGAGGGGGAAGCACCTATGTTACATGCTTCCGGAAGCATATTTGTTTTTCCCTTCATTAAATATCACAATAATTGTGTGTGTATATATATACAGGGAAAGTGAAGGTGGGGTTGTCCCATATTCAAATTGGGTGAAAAACACTTCACATTCAAATTTTTAAATTGTTTTTGTAAATTAAATAAATGATGTGAGTCTATGTTTTTTAATTGATTAAAAAATTTGGGTGTGAGGTGTGTTTCGCCCAACTTAGGTGTGTGACAACCCCACCTTCACTTTCCTCATATATATATATATATATATCCAGTTAGGGGTGAGTTAGATTAAGAACACTCATTTCAAAAAGACAAAAAGAACAATTCTCAGCCAATCATTTCTACCACCTTTTCTCTCTCTTCCAATTCACCCAATTCATTCAAAATGTTTTATCTTACAAACCGTACATCGTTAGACGAAAAAAAAAGTATGGGTAGTCTTAAAATTTCGTCCTCTTTCATTAGAGATGCGACTTGATATACTTTCGACGACTTTTAAAAAAAAAAAATTCTATGGGTTATGTGATACGGTAGTAGAACGGCTCGGTCGTTGACCTCGGAAAATTAATAAGGGGTAGCTGGTGGGGTGATAGGTCATAGGGGTGATAGGTCATAGGGTGATAGGTCATAGGGTGATCGGTGATGAGGTGATCTACCTTACGGGCTGCGCCCTTAGCCGCACGGGCTGCGCCCTCGAAATTAAAAAGTCGTCGAAAGTATATCAAGTCGCATCTCTAATGAAAGAGAATGAAATTTTAAGACTACCCATACTTTTTTTTTCGTCTGACGATGTACGGTTTGTGAGATAAAGCATTTTGAATGAATTGGGTGAATTGGAGGAGAGAGAAAATGTGGTAGAAATGATTGGCTGAGAATTGTTCTTTTTGTCTTTTTAAAATGAGTGTTCTCAATCTAACTTTCTCCTATCCAGTTATCCACTACGTACATATAATGTACAAACAAATTGTTCAATCTATAGGACAATTCGTAGGTACATAATTTATTTTTAATTTTCTTGATACACAACACAATAATTGATAGATGTGTATTGGGCTTTGACTATATATACAACAACTTATTATTAAATGATGTAGGTTTAATAACAAAATGTTTGATATATAAATATATAATGTACCTGAGGTCGACTATGGCAAACTGAGTCATTTTCATCTGGAGAGGTTGATTTAACGGAATGTTTACCGGAGACTGTATTTCCCGGCGAACCCATGGAAGGAGAGGCGAACCCTTTGACACCCAATTCCCTCTCGCAAGTGTCAAAAGTCAACTGCCGGCTACTCTCCATTCCAAAGGTCTCACTGCCACTCACACTCTGTTCCGTTGCCGCCCCACCATTATTAGCCACCATGTGGTCCCCAAAACCTGACTGACCACCACTGCATGATGCCACACGCGTGGAACAACGCGTGAGAGCACCATTAGTCCCGGACAACAGTGCATGAGGTTGGGTGTTTGCGCTTGGGACCAAGGCATCCATGGTCATGGTAGCGGACTTGCTACCTGTAACAGCCAAGCTGTGGTGGTCTATCCATGGGACCAAATCGTTGCCGTAGAGATCCAATTGGGGTTTGTGGTAGGTGGCTTGGTTCACAATGGCTTCTAAGGTCTCGGTGACGCGTGGTTTGTCCCATGTATACTTGTTGACCACGCGCGGTGGACCTAAACCGTGCATGGCAACTTGACCATTTTTCCATGTTAATTCTGCCACCTCATAGTCAAGTCTGGAATTAAATAGATGTAAAAGAAATAAATTAATCCTTCACAAGTAAAGAAAAAAATTAAAAATACTTGATTATACGTCAAAAAAAAAAAGATGAAAAAAAAAGAAATAGTTAATTAAATTATAGTATCAAGAATTTCACCAGTTAAATTATATAAACAAAAGAGGTGAAATAATGTTTGTATACTGTTTGTGTGGAACTATTAAATCATCTTAATTATCATCATAATGATCATAGCTTCATGCACAACAAGAATATACTTATCGATCTTATCTTAATCTTATCATTTGACTTTGACTTATGATTAAAATAAGATTAAGATAATATCAATCAATTAAGTACTGCATTATATATTCTTATTGTCCATCATGCGATGGTAATTAATTAAGATTATCATACAGTAGTTACGGTTTATACAAAAAGAGTCATAACTAATTTCAGATAAATATAGCTATATATAGGAATAATGATATCCAAAAAACCATATTTATAGAAACATCACATATATATATTCATAATATCATAACTGTATCCTGAAGTCCTGAACCGGCCATTGTTTGCATAAACCGTAACTACTCATACATAGCTAGCTTATCATTATGAAAAAGATTGCACTAGAAGGCTATAATTAACCAGAAGTATCTTAAACATGTTATTGACGCGCGTTATAAGACAACAACCGGACAAATGCATATATATATATATACATAGCAATCATGCAGAATGGGAGTACGCCGTACAATCAAGTCAAGATATATACATACATATATGCATATGATTAAAAGATCGATAGCAAACGTACGTGGGAACATCAAGAACGGATGACATGGAGTTGGAGGAAGGAGCACGTAAGGCGACTTTGAGACGACCCTCAGGGTTCGAAGAACTATTAGAAGGATGATTATTATTATCTTCTAAATCCCAACTTGGTACACACTGACTACTCATATTCTTCAAATTATGATCCTTGCTCTTAATTAGAATACAAATGAATAGAAATATAAACAAAAATGTGTATAGTGTTTGTAGAGAAATATGTGGTGCATCACAAGGAAAGGGAAGATTAACAGCTGCCTTTTGTCAGTAGGTTCTACATATATGGACTAGGACTACTTGGGGTCACATTTGAGAGCAATTTGATTTGCAAGTGTATTTATTATTGGGCTAGAAGTTATGATAAGAACAATGTCAGAAAGAGGGGGAAAAATGGACCACCAATTATTATTTTCTTACTCGTATTATAATTTAAAAATATTTTTTGAAAACGATCATCCGAAAATAAGTAAACTTTATTCATTTTGCCACTCATGAATCTAATATTAAATAATACGTATACATCTAGACTAGATAGATACCCGCACGTTGCAGCGGTATCTCTAAAAAAGCGACGGTTAAACGAAGTGATACCTTTCTGTTGCGTGGATGTACAACAAAGACATATGTTGTGTATATTACAATACTCAATTGCATACCTTATGATCTTCTTCACCTAATACTGACTCTCGGTTATCATAGGACCACTTGTTTCCACACACTATTACATTTAAGAACTTGGATTACCAGTTAAATCCACAGCTTTACGAAACAATATTATAATATGAACATGACACTTAAACTTAAAATCAATTTTACTTATATAGAGGATTGAATAGCATACAAATTAGATAAATAAATAAAGACTTAATTTTGGGTTAAGCGGCGGTAAAAAGAAGTAGTGAGATAAGTTTGTGTATTTGTGTTTGTGTGAAATAGAGGAAGAGTAAAGGGTTAGAGTGAGGTTTATATGCAAGGGGTATTTTCACTACAAGAAAAAAGTTCTTTAGTCACCATTTTTATTAGTGACGACTATTATTTGGTCACTAAGGCCTTCCACAATGCTTTCTTGTTTTAGACGCAACTATTCACCTCTTCTTCCCGCCACATCAGCTTTTCTCTCTCCTAGAACACCCCAAGAACACCCTAAGAACACCCACTACCAATGCATTCTACACTATTCACCTATTCTTCAAATATTTTATTATTTCCTATTTATTTTACACCAAATTAAATAAACCACTTTTATTATAAATAAAACACCACATTACATAACTTCTTGAACACACACGAAAACACTAGGAAGTAAACATTAAAACTAGGAATTACACATTAAACACACGAAACACAAACTAAATGGATCCGAAGTACTTCCCGTACTTGTCCATGAGAGCTTTACGAGACGCCCTGATCATTACCAATTCCTCTTCGGGTACACCGGTGGGAATTGGCTGTTGGAGAACCCGTATGGCCTCCATAACCTTCAACTCCAGACGATGTTCCTCTTTATTCTTTCGTTCTTCCTCCGCTTTCACTCATTGTGCGTCAATTTTCCTCACGGCTTCTTCTTGCAACTTAAGCATTTTGTCAAGCTTTGTCAACGCCGCATCTGATCCGCTCGAAGCACCCCTGCTAGAAGACACATCATCACTACTCGACATCCGTCGACTAACATTACTGGTTTCCTGATCGGGTCGTCTCCGAACAACAGATCCCCCGTCTTATCTTGCCCAGATTTTGGAGTGGGTTCAAATGACGGCCCGTCGTCACCCAAGTCTACATACGAAGGGGCGCTTCGTTTGGCCGCACTATGGTCACTCCAGAATTTGGGTGTATCTTTCAACACATGATAACTCGGCTCGTACGTGAACCGGGTCCCATAAGTTTCTTTGTACTGGGCATGTGCGGCGTCATAGAGCTGTTTTTCGTCTGCACCGCTTTGGCGTTGGTGCTCGAGATACTTCTTCAAAATACCCCCAAACTCCTTGCACTGCTTCTTGATCTTGTTCCATTTTCCTTGCAACTGACTCTTGTTGCGTTCTCTTTCTTTTGTGTGCTGATTGAACCAAAACACTACTTTCTGCCAAAACATCGTCTCGCTTTGACTATTACCCACAACGGAGTCTTCAGATGCGTGGGTCCAGGCTTCTGCCAACAGTATGTTGTCTGCAACGATCCACTTTGCTTTGTCCGCGACTGCCTTTCCTTTTTTGGTCATGCATTTCGGCTGAACAGGGACATAATCGACTTCGTCATCAGCCGAAGCAACACTAGTCCTTGAGGCCCGTACTGGAGTTTCGTCTTCAGTTTCTTCATCGTCTTCGTCCTCCTCCTCCACAACTTGTGGTTTCATTTTTTGTGGTTGTTGTTGTTGTTGGGATAGAAGAAATTGTTGCCAGACATACTCCCGCTGCTGTTGGTTTTGGTCGTTGTACTGCATCCACGCCGCCGGGTCGAAATGAGGCTGACATTGTGAAAGAGCGGACTGTGAGTATGGGTTTTGCAACAGTGGTGGTGGTGGCGGCATGGGGGAGTAGCAGCTCGTTTGCCCTCCCGCATTTGAAGACGACGATGCGGGTAAGGTCTGGTTGAGTAGCGTGTCGAAGTCCCATTCGTATGCAGCTTCAGAGGAAGATGGCTTTGCGGATTTTTTGCTGTTTTTCTTTGGCATTTTGAGAGAATGGTGTTTAATGAAATGTAAAAAAGGTTGAGAGAATGGTTGTGTTTTTAGATGGATGTAAAATGGTTGTGAAATGGTTTGGTTTAAATAGAAAAGACTACATGTAGTAGCCGTTGGAAATATGTGATTTTTTGAAATTTTTTTTTATTTTTTATTGAGCAACGGTCAATAGACGCGTATGTTGTTGCGTCCCACTTCGGAAGACACTCGCCGACGCACGCACGTCCGACGCACGCTCCCGTTCGCGTCCACACCCTTTGGCACGTCCGACGCAGGTTTGGACGCTGCATAGGGAAGGGCCTAATAACCTTATTTAGTCACCATTAAGAAAAAGTGGTCACTAAACAAAATTAGTGACCAAAAAAATAACCTTATTTGGTCTGTAAATAAAATTTGTGACGGACCTTTAGTGACGAAAAATGACAACTCAAAATTTGGTCACTAACCGCAATAGTGGCCAAATTTAGCTTGTTAGTGACGAAAATTTGGTCATTAAAGAAAATTAGTGACCAAATATTTTCGTCACTAATCAACATTTTTCTTATAGTGTTTGGGGATTACATATTGCTTAATTTCTTAAAATTAAGAATACCCAATTTGTTTTATAAGGAGTTAAAGATAGCTTTATATTTGTTGCTATCAATAGGTGATAATTTAAGCGCGTCAAATTAAGTTTGATTCATATAAGTTTGTTAGAGTGCAACGTCAGACCCATCATCCAAAATAACTATGTCGACATCATATTAGATCGTAACTAATTAATAACTAATCATCTAAAACATCCTCAATGTCATAACTAATTTAGAACCAGGCTTTTTTACTCCGTATTTTATTTTACACTTTTAAAAACAAAAAAAATACACACACTCGATTGTATATATGGGGGACGGATCACCACATGACGAACCAAGGACTAATCACACCTAACGGTGTGGACCCGTCCTTGTTTAGAAAACGAGTGGGAGACGGACCAAAGACATTGGCACTGTGAGCCCTCTAACATGTAGCTAGCTAGTTTTTGTTGTACGTAACACGTACATTAATATCATTGTGTATAACATACGTTAAGAAGCTAGTTAAAAATTTGGTTCGTACGTCTAAGCAAATATAGTAAAAAGTTTCACAACATGATATGATGTACAAGGTGACTATTACTTAAATGATATGTTTATTTTTTAAAAGTATATATTCGACCCTACATGTCTACATTATAAGAACATCACTTTGAGAAGCAGAGCTATAAATTTAGGTTTTCGAGGAGCCAAAGTGTGAAGATCGATCGCTCATGGGAGATTAGATTAGGGAGACCTGATTGCTAAAACCATTTTCTTATCGATGATTATAGACATAATTTACAATGGAAGGTTGGCTGGTTTGGCAAGGGTGTTAGACTATATTGTATTTTTTATAAAAAAAAAAAAACTTTGTTGTATGGTTGTATATTAGAACAATAAAGTATGGAAATGTCAAAAAGAAATAAACAATATTTTTGATCGAAAATTTATGAACAATATCAAATGACTTTATAGTGTACAGAAGAAACCAGGTAAAAGTTAGGAGGGGCTTGGCACAGACCAGACCTCGCCCCGCTTAATCAATTTCTTTGTCTATATCATCATATTATTTAAATGCCATAAATTTATCCTTCGATGAAAATTGAACTCATGACCTTTTAGTTCTTTGAACTTTAGCACAGTATTAGGATGCTCGTTGATCTAAAGTGGGGTATTAAAGTAATTTTGAAATATATATGTAAGTATATAGGCATGATATTCAATTTTTATACGGATATAGATTAAAGGGTAAATTACATAAATCATACTTGAGGTTTTTTTGAAACTACACTGGGGATACCTAAGCTTTAGAAATTACACGAGACATACCCAACGTTGTCAAAAATACACACTCACCATACCTTTCGCTAACGGAGCATAACGATACGTTAAGTTTCGTCACTTGCCACACACGTGATTGGGTGGGACGGCAGCGGTGCTGGCGACGATGGGTGGGACGGTCGACGGTATTGATGTAGTGGTGAATATAAAACTAATTGTTGTAGAAGGGGGTGGTGTAGTTATTTTAAGGGTTGAGAGATTTATATTGTAAATTATTTTATTAAGGGTATTATAGGTATATTAGGTTGGGATGTTTAAATTAGTGAATAAAGGAGAGAAGCATTTTAGGTATATCAAAGTTGTAATTTGAGAAAAGAGAGAGGGGATGCTCTATTATAATATAGTATATATATAATTTTTTTATTTTTTATGTTAAGTCTATCATAAACTGATAAACGTATTTACTTATGTGATTAATGAACTTACAACCAATTGTATATATATATATATATATATATATAATTTGAGTGCGTGTTTTTGCGTGCCATCTCACAAGCATTTTTATTTTAATATTTCGGTAGGGCCCATATACTATTTGAGTGTTTTTGTTTTTGTTTTTTTGTTTTTTTTTCTTTTCTTTATTTTTTTATTGGTTAATATTTTTTTTTTGACCTACAATTTTTTTTGTTTAAACTTTTTTTTTTCCATCTCTTTTAAAATCTTTTACACCAAAAGTTTTGATTTTTCAGATTTTTTTGCACTAAAGATTTTACTTTAAATTGTAGGCACCCAATTAACCCTTTTTACTTTCATATAAAAGTTTTAACAGTTCTTTTTGTACCATTTGTTTTATTTTTAACCAGATAAATATTCCATGTTCCCCTTAAAAAGTTTGTGTTTTCTAACCCCTGGTCTATTGACACAAAACTATTTGTAACACATGACCTCAATGTATAATATTAAAAAAAATTCATTGTCATATTTTTTCTATTACTGTTTCATATTATGATCGTAACACATTTTATCATACTTCTAAGAGTGTCGTTATCAGTATTATTATAGTTATTTTTGGATGTATGTCGTTATTTCTACTAATACAATTTTTTTAAATAAATTGAAATAAATTTTCTTTAGAAAAAACCATTCACAAACATAATGTCTTCCGGGGGGCAACGCCCGGGTGACATAGCTCGTTATCTATATAAATTGACGAACACAATAAAATTACGGATCAGGTATATGTGAATCATCATTTTTCCACAAAACGTATCTTTTAATAAGTTTTTTGGTGATTAATTTGATTGTATTTACGCTAATGTAGATATAGTATAAACAATAAAAATAAAACAAAAGGCAAAGAAATTTATGTACTATGTGGTATATGAGGTTACGAGTTTCAATCATTTTCCTTTTTGTGACTCTTATTTTTAAAAATCCACGTAATAATCAACTTAAAGTCTTAATCATATGAAAAATATAATCCACTCATTTTTCTCTCAATCTTTTATTTTTAATTTTGCCAAATATCATCATTATATTAGGTTGATTAATCATTTTCCTTTTAAAAATAACATGCATTTCTCAATCATTTTGGGCTTCTAGAGAATGTGAAATTTTACTACATGTATTATTTTAGGGCAGTAATATTAGTATTTTTTTTTTTGGTATATTAGTCAATATTGTATGTGCAATAAATAATTTTACATATATTATTATACCTTGTGATACATATATTAAAATTAATGGTTTCAATATCACTACTCATTATTTAATGTTGTATATATGGACGCTCATATTGTTCTATATATATAAAAATAAATAAAATAAGTATAGATACATATACATAGTATATTATATATATAAAATATAATATAATATTAATATATACTACATTGTAAAGTATTTAAACCGTGTCTTAAAATTTGAGATTTTAAATACAATTCAAAATTTTGTTTTTTTTTTTGTTTTTTTGAACGGCAAGGTTAGAAGTTAGATAATCGAGTGGTCACAGTGACATCCATAAGTGCAGTATGCAAACCATTCGAATTCACATAACCCATTAGAAACTAGTGTCTGTAACCAGCACTTAGTTTCGTTACGAGGTAAATGCTCGAAACTTCGGGAAATTAAAATTCGATCTCAAGTCTCTAAGCCAACATCCCCCCCCCCCCCCCCGGTCGCGGCTCCGCCAGTTTACCCGAAGAGGGACCCGGCTAGCCACTTTACCTTACAATACAATTTTACTTTTATACATAATACTCTAATCAAATTTAATGCAATATCAGTTAGTCAAAACAAAATAAAACTAATTAAAAATATCAGTTAGTCAAAACAAAATAAAACTAATTAAAGCAAAATTTTAATATATTATTATAAAACTAAAAGGTCAACATAACAATAAATGGTGTTGTAGAAAAAAAAATCAACTTTGTATCATAATACCTCGTAATTTTTTTTATTACACAACTATCACGGATGCCGAACGTTAACACTTTCAACCTTTTAGCCGTATGTTCTTTCTCAATTATTTAAAACACATTCGACTATATCCTGCATTATACGGAAAATTATACTGAAAAAGTTATAGTTATATAAGGGGACTCCCAATCAACACTATCAATACTCTCAATACACTGCCACATCAGCGCCACATCAGCAAAATCACTTTCCAATACATTTTTCCCACTTTCACACCCAACACCCAATACATCCAATACTACCAATACTCTCCAAAACATTTATTTAACATATTTCATTTAAAATAAACTACAAATATTTTTAATAAAATAAAAACATAATATTATTTAAAAAAACATAAAAATACGAATACAAATAAAAACTACCGAATCCTAAAAATAAAAATACAAATCCTAAAAATACAACTACAAATCCTACAAATAAAAATACAAATCCTACAAATAAAACTACAAATCCTAGAAATAAAAATACAAATCCTACAAATAAAAATACAAATCCTACAAATAAAACTACAAATATTAGCCGATCAGTAAACTACGAATCCATATCAGGCATTCGATAAAAGCGATATGGATTTTCAACACGTTCCTGATGAAGTCGGGCGACCGTCGCGGCAACTTTTTCGATCGGCTTGTTTTCATCAACCGTACTGAGCCAACTTTCCGAGCGGGCCTTCTGGGCTCGCAACGTAGCGGAGGAGGCTTGACGAATTAGGTCCATAGCCAATTTGACCTTGTCGACCTTCTCACCCAGGTAGGTAGTGTACTGATCGACCAACATGGTAGTTGGTCGCCCAAACCCTTTTAGTGATCGGATTCGCCGTGCTTTCTCTTTTTTCTTGGTCCGTATTTCGTGGAGAGCTCTGTAGAGCCCCTGAATGTGTCGTTCGTCTTCCACCATGTCTGCTTCAATCTCTGCTTTACCTCATCAATCGTCATTTCGATAGCCTTTGAGAACATGATTGGATTTGGTTGTGAAAGAGGTTTTGAAATGGTGAAGAAATGGTTGTTTTTTTGATGAGTTTATGAGTTATGGTGAAGACGATAGATGAATGGTGATTTATATAGTGTAAAAAAATATATATATAAAAATTAAAAAAACAAAGTAGCCGTTGGCATACTTTGCTTTCAAAAACATTCAAATAAAACTAGATATTCTCGGTTAAAAAAAAAACCACCGTATTAGGTAATATACCCAATACGGAGCAATACGCTCCTTGCCCAGCGGTGTACACCGTATTCAGAAGGAATACGGCCGGAATACGGCTCCCATTGGGAGTCCCCTAATATCGAAATGCAATACATTACATGTCAAAGATACGGATATTATGGCCAAATTTTAATGGACCACCATGGAAAGATGTATATGGATATTAAAGAGAAGACATAAATTGAAATAAAGTAGCTGGAGTTGTCTAATTTTAGCGGATACTATATGCAATACATGCACTGATTCAACCTCAACTCAATCATATATTGGTCGTGTACCATAATCAATCATTTATTTGTTGGTTATTTCGTATTTTACCAAAACAAGTCCAATTTTTCCCAAATTAGTGTAGTGGGGAAATTTATTTACCAAATTAGTATAGTTTCAAAAATATTTACCAAATTAGTATATTTCCTTTGTTTTAGTTTTTCATCATACACCACCCAACTATATAAAAATATATGTGAAAAATAAATAAAACTCGGCCTTAGATAATGAATAATATGAAAGAAATAGTGTAGTCACTTTTGACATTTAAAAAAAAAAACATTTTGAAAAGCCAATTACGGTAAAATTCAAAAGGTCCAGGTGAATAGTTTTTCAATCAAAATAGGCAAATTGAAATGTAGTCTATTTCTTGAACCGTCATATTCTTTGTCAAATTATTGTCACATCTTCCTTACGTTCAAAGGCTCAAAGCTGTTAGCCATTTACCAAGCTCTACTTCATTTAGATAAGTAGATAGTATAAATCATAACTACATCAATATTTTATCATGCATACAGTGTAAATTCACGATAACAACTTGAATACCTTATAAGTCAACCACAAATATCTAGACGTACGATACAAGAAAACATTAAGTGAAAGCTTATTTTAACGATTTATATTTTTGTAGAAGATGAAATTGAAGATAAAAATGAAATACAAGAACAAAAAGATGAAATATACTAATTTGGTAAATATTTTTAAAAACTATAATAATTTGGTAAATAAGTTTCTGCACTACACTAGTTTTTAAAAAAAAACTCGAAAGAAAAAAAAAATCTTTCTTTCTTTTTTTTTTCCCCACGATTGTAATAAAGTGTACTTATATAACCAAATATAATGAATACAAACGAGGATTTTAGTCAATGAAACCCCTTTTAATGCGCGTGCTTAATATACATGAAATGAAGGTATTCTCTAAACAAAGTGATTATTATTTATACAATCTCATTAATATATTGATTAATAGAAACCTGTGAATAGTGTCAAAATATGAGTGAAAACACTATTCCGTGAATAGTGAATTTTGGTGCTTGACATTTTTGGCCCTTCCTTTTTAATACTTTTACACATTTGCTTTTAGTTTTTGGTTTTTGGTTTTTAATATTTATTTTTATTTTAATGGTTTTAGTTTTTGGTTTTTAATGGCTTTAAGCACCGCCCCACTCTGTATTGTTTAGCCATGGTTAACAAACGAAAAACGGTTTGGGTGAATAGTAACCGGTCCAATCGGAAGCCGCTATTTTTTTTGTGTGGAGCGGGCCACGCGCATTTGATTTTGAACCCTTTAATTACAATGTTGTGTTTGTGATATTGTCTTTAAAGAAGAAAACGTGTCACGTGACGGCCCGTTTTGGGGAGCGGGCCACACGCATTTGATTTTGAACCCTTTAATTACAATGTTGTGTTTGTAGTATTGTCTTTAAAAAATAAAACCTGCAAAAACGATAATTATGGCCCCACAACACGGGCCTTCCGAACCACCTAGTTATCATTATACATAACTATGATTATATTGTTTGGTTTAACAGTTGTATACTACAGTACATGCATCCGCTTTTAATTTGCGACTTTTCATAGTAATTTGACAATTAATTTGACAATTAGTTTGCCACTTTTCAAGGAACTGGACTCCCTTACTAGTGAAACAAGCGCTTACTGGAACTTGGAAGTCTATCGCGAAAGGGGTATTCAAGATTAATGTGGCAAGTGTGGTATTAATATAGGGTGTTTAAAGGTGAAATTGGGGACGTGGCGACTAGCAGTGGTGGTGTCGACGGCGAATAATGTAGACTATTGTTATAAATATTATTGATGTAAAATGAAGTAGTGTAGTTATTTTAGTAGTTAAAAAGTAAATGTTGAAAATTAATTTCATTAAGAGTATTTTTATAGTATATCTAGCAAAGATTTTAAAATAATAAACAAAAAAAAAAGATATTTTAAATAATTCAAACTTATAATTTAAAGGGAAAGAACGATAGATGTTTTATATAGTAGTATGGATTTTCTTTGTTGCTCCATTAGATAATAGATGACTAAAAATAAACATTCCATATATAGTATCTTGGGTGAGAGATATATCTAAAACAAAATCACCATCTCTAATGTGACGTTTTCTCTCGAAAAGTAACACATTGTGTGCTTCAAGTCAGACGTTTGCTAAACTCATTTTTCATTTGTAATTGTTTTCTATTGGATTAAGAGATACTACTAGTACTCACTTTCATCAAAACTTATCTATACTCCTTTACAAAGAAACCCCCTCTTCTTTTTTCTTAAAAAGACAACTGAACTTTTCAAACTATTCTTATAATTTATTAACTAATTTAAGTATCTTTATTTAATACCTATAATACTCTTAATGAAATTATTTACAATATACATCCTTCAATCCCTAAAATAACTATTATTTACAACATACATCTCTCAATCCTTAAAATAACCACACTACCTTTTTACATCAATTATATTTACATTAACTACTACACCGCCACCGTTA
Source organism: Asclepias incarnata (assembly GCA_025447715.1). Classification (NCBI taxonomy): domain Eukaryota; kingdom Viridiplantae; phylum Streptophyta; class Magnoliopsida; order Gentianales; family Apocynaceae; genus Asclepias; species Asclepias incarnata. The sequence goes on from JAOEHQ010013252.1 coordinate 15,976, forward strand.
CCACCACTACTGCTACCACCATCGTCGGCGCATTGTGTGGGCTTCCGTCTAGTCTATACCTACTTATAAAAAAAATATATCCCCCTACTTTTGGAAATGTAAAAAAAAATAGTGATACAAAAGTATGAAATTGCACTTCGTTTATTTTATTTTACCAGACACCTTCCTTCTAATTTTCCAGTCCCCATCCCTTCAAAAGAATTTTTTTTATCACTCTCTCTCTCTCACACAAACACACACGAACAACAAAATGCTCTTAAAAAGTTCACCACCGCTAACACCACAACCATCAATGCGTGGTATCTGGCGTTCTGTAAATTGTATCCGCCGTAACGTACAGGTACCGTGCTATTATTGACTAAAATATTCTATAGCATACAATATTTGAAGTACTTGTTTAATTAGATGTTGATATCTTGTGCACATAATTATTATACATTCATACTTTGGAGTTTGGACTTTTAATGGTCAATAATTCTTATAAAGTTTACTAATATTTGCCAAAAGTTTAATTTATACATTATTACTTTAACTATCTATTCCGAAAATAAATGAAACTCGTATTTTTTTTAAATTATATTATAACACTGCAATTAGTTTAGTCACACAATAATAGATTCTTGAAATTTTATGAAAAAACTAAGAATAAAACTATTATGTAACAACATTTATTTAATTACTCTACATTTTTATTTCATTTGTTATATTTTTATAATTCATTGATAGATGTTTCTCAGTTAGCAGAAATAGTTATATTTAAGTTACAACAACAATTGTACGTACCACTGTATCAAGTCTAGATATAGGTTATGTTTGGCAAGAGCTTTTCAAAAACTTTTGGGGAGCTTTAGCTTTTAATTTTTAATAAAAAACTCCTATTATGTTAAAAACTTTGTTTGGATGCAACTAGCTTTAGCTTTTATTTAAAAGAAAAAGCTCCAAAATGAAACGCTACTTCAAGTAGCGTTTCAGGAGCTTTTAGTTTGGATGAAGCTTTTAATTTATAAAATTACACAAATTCTTCTTGAAATTACAGCTACAGCTACCAAACCAAACACCTCTAAAAAATAAAAGCTCTAGCTAACATCTTTGCTTAAAAGCTACAACTTACAGCTCCAACAGCTACTTTTGCCAAACATACCCTGTATTTTTAATAAAAACTAATGTAAAAGACCATCGTTGTACGAATACTTGCCTAAAGATAGATATACGAGATGGTATCAAATTAATTAAATTGGTTAAAGGAAAAACAGATAATTATTTTTGAGATATCATCAGTACTGCTGTTGTTCCTATCATCCGCACTGTTTGTCTCACCTCACAGGGTTTTTTTTCCTCGCATGTAGAAGAGGGTTGTAAGAGCAGCTGTATCATGTTGCTGTTGCTGCTGCTGTGCGGATGATTATCCCTATTGTTTTTTATTAATCGAGAAAGGGAACTATATATATATATATATATATATATATATTCTATATAAGAGACTGTCACAAAAAAGAGAGGTTATATTCGTTTTATTAACGTGGAGGATTATTTATGGGAACAAAGAAGAGGGAGGGAGTGAACCAGATTTAGCCAACGAGAGTTAACCACCACCACATTGCGCCCTTTCAAGGCATCCCCTCAGCCCCCTAAGCCGTCGTCAACATTGGTCCTACTCTCTCACAAATGTTGGATTCTTGTCTCTTGAAATATCACTTTTGAATCTAATTCGAACCCATTTGTACATACTCTATACTAATGGCTAATGGTATACATTATTATTATTTGTCACTCTTGATAAGGGGAACTTTATACCCATAATTATTGACACCAAGAATGAAAAAAGAAAGTTAAAGAAATAAAACAAAAACCCCAAAACACAACAAATGTGTATGTTTGAAGTAGTTATAAGTTATAATCTATTCTTAAAATTGGGGGACATGTAATATTTTTAAAGTTGGGGAGTGAGATGTTCAAATCTCGTCCCATCTTTCTTTAATTGTGTTAGTCGTAAAATGGATCGGTAGAAGGCTGATAATGGTATGTTTTCCATTTTATATTTATAAAAAGTTGGATGCTTTAAGTATTTCCAAAATTTCGTAGCTTGGTTAAGATCAAAAGTGAACTAGACATTATTAGAGTCGGATCTCATACAAGAATTGAGATTTTTTCCTAACCTTTATTTGGAACGGTCATAGCAATATGGAAATGAGTCGTTCATACGGTTTCGTTATTTTGTGATTATATGATTCAAAGTTCGATTACTTTATCTTAAAAATAAAAATGTGATTTGCCAATGTATTACTCCATACAAAAGATTTTACTAACCAATTAACTCACATAATTTATTGCATTTTGTCATGAACAACATTAGTTTAGACACAATGTTAGTTAAAGTAATTAAAATACTAAAACATTGATGTAAAACTAACAAAAATAATTACACATATTTTTTACGTTTTTGTATGATCAAACGGGTCTTTGACTAAATTGTGCACGGCCTAATACGGGTAATCCCGTGACCTTTTCAAACCCTTGTCATCCCAAAATGTCTACTTAGAAAAGTTTGAAGTTAAAAAATCTTGTAAAGATATTAAGGTAGGGGAATGTTAGATTACTTTGCGAATAGGTTCATTAAAGAAACTATCAAAGCTTATGGATAAAATCAATGGGTTCAAAATTTCAAATACAAGTTTATATGGAATTAATATTAAATTACACTAAAATTATGTATAAGAATTTGTTTAGCGGTTCAACTGCACCATCTTAAACGTATATAGTTTTGCCCTTAAGGACAACTTACCGATAGGCTACTTTGATGATGGTGTTTTTTTTTTGAACGGCAAAAATTATATTAATGAAAATGCAACTAGCAAGATACTAGTTGCTAAGAATTACAATAACAATCATAAAAAACTGATAAAAAGCTCTCCAACAACAAAAAAAAGCCACCCCCGGGGCATTAACTACGAGAACTTCAAAAGGAGTGAATAAAACTCATACCGATTTCCAAAAAAAAGGCACGAGAAAGACTCCCAACCAACAAGGGCCGAGCCACCGGTTTTCACCTCATGTTGTTTTTGATGAAGTCCCAACCATGACCCGGGAACCATCCAACCAAAACCACTACAATAACTAAAAAAACATGAAACCATGAATTGGAAATGGAGTGCGTCTAGTGGCAAGCAACAACGAAATCACATCTACCAGCCCAAAGGAAGTCGCACTTCATCCAGCAACTAAAGGGGTCACGATCCATTCATTCCACGGATAACCTTGCTTCCGGTCCCGACTAGAAATCCAAAGATAAGAAAGAGAAACAATCGACTGAAACGTATCATTTGGACTAGCTTGTAACTGATTGTGAAGAGCATTATTTCCATCCTTCCACATGTGCCACCACCAAGTAAACAATATCGCTTCTAACACCTCACGTTTTATTTTTGTAAGCTGAAGATCCTTGTACCATTTCACTAACTCAATCGGGTTATCAACAGGAATTCTTATGCGGATCCAATCACTGAGTTTACCTGCAACATCACGCATGAACGAGCAGTGCTGGAAAACATGGCTGATGTCGTCATACCCATTATCACATAGATTGCATCAGACCGTTTCAATATCTACCCCTCGCCCAAAAAGATTCGTGTGAGTAGGGAGACCATTGCGAAGGAGACACCAAACAAAAAGATTAACTTTTTGTGGCACTTTTTTGTTCCAACTGGTGTGATTTCGGCACTTGAGAGAGCTTTGTGATCAATGAACTTTCTGACACTCGCAACATTGAAACCATTTTTTCCATCAAGCTTCCACAACCAAGAATCTATACCACCTGTAAAGACATTCGGTAGCAATCTTAGCATGTTATCCAACTGATGTTGCTCACTTCCATTCCTTACCTCTCTACGTCAGTTCCAAGTCCAACTCGAGTTGGAGCATCTATCAAATACCGAACAACCCTTATCCAATTCTAGAGCATATAGTCTAGGCCATCTCGACTCAAATGATTGTTCTCCACACCACAAGTCCTTCCAAAAAAGTGTGTGCCTACCATCCCCTATCTTGCTTATACCAGGTACCCTTAGATCTTGCTGACATCTTAAAAAAACATTCCTTACCATGAATATCAGATATCACACGAACCCAAAGACTTTCAAGGTTATTAAGACCACGCCATCTCCACTTATATAACAGAGCCAAATTCATAGCATTTAAACTTCCTATACCAATCCCACCATCAACAATATCCGCCAAAACCGATTCCCTTTTGATCCAGTGAATTTTCCTCTTCTTCATAGAACCTCCTCAAAAAAAAGACGCTCTCAAAGATTCAAGATCCTTGTTAACACCTTTAGGCATCCGGTAAATTGGCAAATAATAATTTCTGAGAGAACCGAGGACAACTTCAACCTAATTTATCTTTTAAAAAAGGTACAGTGACAGGAACCCCTTGATCCTGTATATCGAATTGATACCTACTCATTGCCACACTATAAGGCTGAGAGCACATGTAATTGCTCATAAGGGATACCACCACATGGAATCGGTAGAGGCAAGTCTCGTATTCGTGTTACTATTTTGTTTGACTCCTCCCTACATAGGGCTCAGTACTTGATGTTAATTAATTATGTATGATGCGTTGTTATCTATATGTTATAGCTTGTCCTTTTCTTTTGAAGTGATGTTATGGGATTTTCAAAAGTCGGAAGAAAAAAATGTTCACATATGTCGAATTTATATTGTTATCTTTATAGGACATATTTGCTAAAGATAAATATATGAAATGACCCTTCAAAGGAAAAAAATGAATTACATGGGAGAAACTTTTTCTCAACGAAAATGATTTATCCATATCATTTGTTTGGAAGATGCCTTTCAGAAATAGTTGTGCAATATCACATCATCATCGCTAAAAAGATTGATTTATAATGTAAGTATCATGGTATATATTATTGGTGTAAGTATCAATTTTCAAAGGAATCTTATTATTGATGATGTAAATTGATGATGTATATTATAGTGTATCATCTTTTAATTTTTATCATTGAAGAAGTTTTTTAGATCAAATTTACCAAAATAAAATACTTTTGGGCATTACGAAAGTGAAAAACAAGAGTTTTCCAATACTTCTTGAACATATTTCCTGCTGATATAACTCTCATAAATATGAAAATAACTAATTTTCACATTGTTGATATGTTCCATATCTTTTAGAAACACGATATTCTTGGACAAAGTGTCAACTCGAGTAACAAGTTGATATGTATAAGTGAAGTGGATATCGACAATAACATGTTGGCAAAGATGGATTATAACCTATTCACTTCGGAGGTTATAAAATGCCTTCTCCAAAGGTAAATTCAAATTGCGAAACACATCTGTCATGTCAGCAAACTGGTCCTGCACACTGAACTAATATGCCAAATTCATTTTGCCTGTAACCCAACACACTAAAATACAAATTGTCCATACCACATAATCTATATTAAAGTAAAAAAAAAAATTATATTAAATATACATACACATATGCTTAGAAAAAATTGGTCTCACATCCTCACCGTGTCATATCTAAGGTACTAAGAAACAAGTTGGAGTGATACGCCGGGGGCTCGTTGAACCCCCATACGTGGGCATGCCGGGCTATGCCGGCCATCGTGCACGTCTGGGCGGAGGTCGGCTTCAAAACCAACACATGAGCAAGTGGCAACATTGATTCAAGTCAATTTCATATAATTAATAATGGTACGTTGAACACGATAGCCAGGACCAATGGGCCTGAATGGCATATATTTTCAAAGATTATACGGGCCGAATTGCTAAAAAATTGTTAAAAGAAATTGGGACCATTATTTCCTAATGCAAAAAGAGCTAAAATTTGCAATTTTGTTTGGACGAAAATTTATGATAGATGATAGGTGTTAGTCCAGTAGTCAAGAAGTTTTCCACTTTGTGGTTTCTTCTTATGGGGTCATGGGTTCAAATCTTGCCACATGCAAATGTGGTAAAAGGGCTTTAACAACGCTATATTCATATACACATGGGAGAACAAACCCTTTAGGGCGTTGTCAAGATTCTTTCCCGGCGTGGGCGCACCAAAGTTGGGGGTGTTAGCCATTTATCCGCTCTGTTTGGAAAAAAAAAGATGATAGATTTAGGTTGTTAAAGTTAAAGAATCAACCGAACAACGTGTATGGAAGAAATTATTATTGCACAACTCCATCCACCTTTTTAACATGAATAACTGAGAAAGTGCAGTCAATTGGAGTATATAAATATTTGGTCCATTCTCAGCCTACGTATGTGTGACATAATATATAGCTATTTCATTCCGAAATAAACACAACAAAATATATACTTAAAATCTTATACACTCAATTTTACCGTCATTAGTATCAGGAAAACTATTCGGCAAACCTATACTGAAAATCCTGGCTTCGCCACTGGTATCCACCTCACCCGCTTTATCTTTAGTGGATATAGATGAACAAAATGTGATATAATTATGGATAATAATCTATATCTATTTTATATCTATATGTATAATATAAAGCTACATGTTTATTTAACTTATACGATGGAAAGGAGCTTTTAAGTTATGAAAGATGAATACATGATCTATGACTAGACCCATGCCCGTGCTATGCGCCGACGATGGTGGCGGCAGTGTGGTGGTGGCGGCGGCTGTGCGGTGGCGGCAGTGTTGGTGAATGTAAAAGTAATTGAAATGTAAAGGGGGTAGCGTGATTATTTAAGAGTTGGGGGATGTATGTTGTAATTTATTTCATTAAGGATATTTTAGGTAGATAAGGTGTGTGGGTGGAGAGGAAGTTGAATTAGTAGATGTATTTTGGGTTTTTCAAAAGTAAAAAGTGGAAAAAAGGGGGGGGGGGGGGGGGGGGGGGTATT
>JAOEHQ010013252.1:22870-37432 GCA_025447715.1 Asclepias incarnata
CCCCCCCCCCCCCCCCCCCCCCCCCCCCCCCACTATATGCTTTATAAGGGAGTATAGATATTAAATTTAGTTTCCTCACTAAACTTGGTTGATTTTCACTCGGCAGATATGGATATTGATGGGAAAAACTGTAATTAAATGGATATAGACGTGGATACCAATGTGATTTCACCTGATCAAAATCAGATTCATTGCCATTCCTAATAGGTTATAACAACACTTGGATATACAAAAAGGTATCCGGTCTAACGATATTCGAGATGACTATCGACAAGATGGTGAAGTATTCATGTATCATTTCCGAAAAATGTATGAATAAAGGCGAGAAATTCTGGAAAGCAATGAGAACTCGAATGAGAACTTTGAGGAAAATTATTTCGATTGATGGGCCTTACGACTAGATGAACGAAGTTACAAGAACAGATTTATACTTCTTTTTTGACGGGCCTTACAACTAACTAATGTGAATACTTAAAACCTAAAAAGAAAAGTAACAGGCCTTTTCAGCTTCGAGTTATTTACGCTTTGAAGCCCAATAGAAAGCCATCATCTTTATGCTCTTTGTTGTTCTTTTTTTTATTGAACAGCAGAAAAATATATCAATAAAAAAAACTAGCAAGATGCTAGTTAACAAAGTACAAACAATTCTAGAAACACAAACAAACTATATAATCTAGAAACATCTCAGGAACTTTAACTGCTAGAACTACAAAAAGGGATGAAAAAACTCATGCCGATTACGTTAAACCAGGCAGGAGAAAAATCCCCTCCAACGGAGGCCGCGCCACCGGTTTTCACTCCGTGGAGTTTTTGATGTATTTCCAAACACGTCCCGAGGGAACGAAACACGTAGCAACAAACTCTACAATGAAACTCCAAGCCGAACCAAACGAAGATAACAAACACAACACAGTCAATCGTCCACATTCACCATCAAAGGGTTCGCGATCCAGTCATTCCGGAAATCCAAAGAAAAGATAACGAAACGATAGAGTTGAAAATATTTGTGATACTTTCATGATTACCACCATGTAAAACGTTATTCCTCTCTTTCCATATGTGCCACCACCAAATAAAGATTATAGTCTCAAGAATCTTGCGTTTACGATTTATTATTAGAATATTATCATACCAATTGACCAAGTCATTCACGTGAACATCAGGAATAGAATAATGATTCCATGCCCCCACTTTAGCTCTTTGTTGTTCTTCTTTTTTCATTTTAAAGCCTTTTGCTTTATTTTACTTCAATCAAAATTTATAAACTTTGGTATTGAGCTAGTTTTGATTAGTTCACATAAAAAATTATAAACATTCCTCCAAATGTACTAACTTAGAGGTGGCAAAGTGGGCAGGTCTATTCTAGACCAATTTTTTTTTTTGTCTTGGTCAAAACAGATGGATCCTAAATATATATATATATTTTTTTTCAAATCTTTCAATCTTTTTTAAACATTTGTACTGTGTCAATATATAAAGAGAATCATATCAATTCAATAATGATTTTATTTTTGAGGTTCTATGTGTTAAGAATATATTTTGGGCATCTTGTAACTCATCCAAACTATCTTACCTGCTTTTTCTTAAGCTATTGTTTATTACTCTTTGAGAGCCTCTAGATCTGGGTGATTGGATCGAGAGTGATTGTTCTGAGATCGAGAGTTTCCTTCTTCGGCTTGGTTTCATTCTTGTCATCGAGAATTTTTTCAAGGCTGAAAGCCCTAGGTCGAAGGTCCTCTCGGAAGCAGCCTCTCTATTTTGGGTAGGAGTAAGACTGTTTACATCATACCCCACCCCCATACCCCGTATAAGCGGGATTGGGCACCGTTGTTGTTTTTGTTTGATAAGAGACATAGCCCATATTAACCCATTCATAAGTAAACATGTCAAGTTTGTATAATACAGTTTTTCATGTTATGTATCTAGAATTTCAGGTTTTAAAACTTGCTTAAGAAGCCAAACGAGAAAGGATGTTTCTATGCAAAGAGCCTAAAAAGATATCTAATTACGGGATTCTTGTCTAAAGCTCCAACCATTTACTTTCTAAGATAGAATATTCAATATATCCGCTTATGCTTTTCTATAATATTGATCATAGATAAACTAGTAATGCCACCATTCCCTTAGGTCTTCCATGTGAAGCCTTTGAGCGAGGGTTCAAATCTTGTGAGCCTCATACATGGGAATTTATGGTAAATATATGTTTCACCGGTGTAGTAGCAATGAGGGTTGTGAGCGAGTACCTCTAAGATACCGGAGATCAGAGAGTTCCTCCATCTACCATTTTTTTAAATATGATCAGAATGTATGGTTCTTGACTTTTGATAAGGTCAGGTCGATAACATCATGATCTTACTATCCACAAAAATTTCCGTATAAACTAGCTATTGACCTCGGTCCTTGATGGTATGCTTGATTAGGCTTCATATTCTTCGCTTTACATGAAAACTAGGGCAATTTTCTATTAGAGGAGCACTTGTTATATACATTAGGGTGTTTGGACTTGTTGATAATATGATTATTATGACTTTAAAGTATGACAATGTCAATCTGGTGTCAATTTGTTGGTTGTTCAAGTTCAATCCTTAATAATTTCTTATATTATAATAAGATAACTGCATAATTATGTATCTCTTATTTCGTAGGTGTTGATCGTTGATGCTAGGAACCTAATCCTGTTCTGGTTGCTGTCTTGCTGATGATCCAAGTAATTCATAATGCTTTGGGCTGTTGGGCAGGTTACGGGTTATGGGACAAAACATGTAACTTTAAAGTATGAGACAAAATGGGTAAAATCAAATAATATGTATAATAAGAATTGTAATTATTGCAATTTTATAACTATAAACAGGAGGCGCTCTGTCACTACATACCAATCTATCATGGGTCAAAATAAAATTGTTTTAACAAAATTTATTACTGTACAGTATTTTAAATCATTTGTTACAAGTTTCTAAAACAATGTTACAGTTTTATATCAGGAATATTGTACAGAAATAAGGGTTATCAAGAAGAAAGGCAGGCAACATATCACATGGAAAGTTCACTATCTCGTCACTTACTGAGTAGTTGGAACATTTAGTATTGCACGATCGCTTCGAAACAAACAATTATTGCGTCGGTTATCGCCTTTTAGAACTACTAGAATGATGTCATATTCCGACGAATTTCTGAAGGAAAATCATGAATTCCAAAAAACTCGATCTTGTGTCAAACTGTAATGGATTGTATCGATATTAATGTATGTTTCTGAGTCTATATATATATATATTTTAAACATGTATATATCAATACTTGATTTGTCTCTAATTAAACACAATATTTTTATATGTTATGTAACGAATTACATGTAATTGTTGTGTATGACTAATTAGTTTAATTTAACGTATATATGTCATTAAGCGGTGTACTATTGGGTCCTAACTATCATCAAAAGAAACATTGCCGATTGCTTAGTTTGCTTTCGTTAATTTTATTTAATCTGCAAATTTAATTAACAAAACAAGAAATTAACCAAAAAAAAATACCACATATCATGACAATTTGAAAACCATAACAATTTTTGCAAATCCGTTGGGCTTTAATTTTCTGGTTGATGATTCGCTCGCTCAGCAAACCCCATGGTTGCTGCCATGATGGCGGTACATTTGCTGTTCCGAAGATAGAAGTTGCTGGTGTCCGTAAGCCATCATAGTTTCCTTTTGGCGACGAAGTTCCATTACTTTCCGGTGAGAATTAGAATGCTGAGTCAAGACAAAAGTAGGACTCGCTGCCGGCCGATACTCAGGAACCAACCGACCCGACTTGTACCTCACACCGCACGCGTTACACAATGTCTTTGGACCTAACGGACCAGTTCTCCATTGAGGTGTTTTCTCAGAAGCGCAATGCGTGCAGCGTCTAACGACGACGTCGTTTTGGGACGATGTTTCGCTTGATGAAGAAGATGTTGCATCCTTATTATTATTATTATTTCCGTAAATGTGTGTGGTGGTTGGTACCATAATTGCTGCTGAAGACGATGTCCAGCTGTTGTTGTGTGACGGTGGTCGAGTTCTTTTGCTTCTTGATCTGCCGTGAAATGAGGGGTTCTCCGGCTGGTAGTTTATCGTCCCGGTGATGTTATTTGCCGGGAAATCGGTAAATGAGTCGTCTACGAATTTCGATAGCCATTCCAGCTCCACCTCATCCTCAATCTAATAAACAACATTTCATATAACTCGTTTTAGCAAATAGATATAATAGTAACTATATATATATATATTAAGTAGAAATTAATAGTAATGAGTAGAATTAAGGCCAGTGGTACTAATTACCGGGACGCAGAAACGATCGGTAAAGTCGTCGTCGTCGTGGGTATTAGTATGAGAATTAGTATTAGTAATAAAAGAAGAAGAGTAGTGGAAGTGGGTAGCAGAGTAGTCAGTTGACGAGGTACTACTAGTGTCTTGATTCATAGATGAAGAGAAAAAGGCGTGGTGGTGGTGGTGGTCGTCGTCGTCACCAGCTGCAGAGAAATCAAACAGCTCCTCAAGAACAAAGGTATCCATCATCAGTAATATAATACACGTCTCTCTCTCTCTCTCTCTCTCTCTCTCTCTATATATATATATATATATCAGCCAGTTATTGATCGATCGAACTGAGGAAATTATATATTGTTAAGCTACTATAATAATAATATATACGGAGTAATTAAGTAGTGATCGAGGAAACTAAAACATGTGATCGATGATCATGAGAAAGCAGCAGATCGATGGAGCTAGCTTTCTCACAGTCGATCGTACCGTCTAGCTTACCCTTAATATATAGATCGATCGAAGTGAAAGAAGAATGTCGATATATATATATATATGTGTGTGTGTATGGTTTTATGGGGGGGATTAATATTAAATTGAATAAGGTGTAGGGAGGTGGGGGAGCATAGGAACGTGGGTAGAGTGACCATGCAATGTGATTCCTCTGCAGTACACTTTCTCATTAGTCATCCACTAATTACCTTTTCTTTTTATCTTCTCTCTTCTTCTTTTTTTTTTATTAAATTTTTTCCCTTTTTAATCTCTTGAAGTATACAAGGGTTACCCGTATATATTGATACGGATCTAGTTTTGGGACAATGTAAGTAATTCCTCATTCCAATTTTAATACAATATACTTTTTTTATTTTATTTTAATGATATATATTTGGATTTTTTTTTCTTTACAAAAAGATAAATATAAAAAATACATACAAAGTAAAACTAATGTTCTTAATTTGTCAAATTTATGTCATCTTTCGGTTTGTAAATATGAAAAATAATTTGTTATATATGGTTTTATTCTAACACAGTGTTTTCTTTTAATTTATATAATGTATTCATCTTCTATAACTGCATCATCACATTATCGTATGTAAGAGGGTTTTTTAAAGTTTTAAGTTGTTACAACTTTCCTTTACTTATCCCGATTACGTCTTCGTGATCTACGTCAGTAGTACGTCATGCTTAACTATCTTAACTTCTACATTACTTTTTCTAATTATGTGTCATTCTTCTATACATTAGTCAATTAGTGTTGATTTATGAAAGACTCCTTAAATTTTAAATATACATAAATCATTAAAAGACAAAATATCATATTAAAAGCTATTAGTAATTATTGCCCTTCACAAATATGTATGTATCCCATATCCGTACCCATACCATTGACTAGGGCTGAGCAAAACCGAAACCGGAAAACCGAAAACCGAAAAAAACCGAAAAAACCGAACCGACCAAACCGAAAACCGAACCGAACCAATCGGTTTGGTTTTGGTTTTCTAAAAACCGAACGGATCGGTTCGGTTTTCGGTTTTGTATGCAAAAACCGACCGAAAAAACCGAACCGAACCGAAACCATATAATTTTTTTAATTTTTTTTTTTTATATCACTTTATACTTATATTTTAATTTATTTTATATTTAAATGATTTTATATTTATATTTATTACTTATGGTTAGTAAATATGTTAATATATTTAAACTTTTTTTCTTTTTTACTGTACAAATCAAAATCAATTGTATGATTTAGATGTAAATTCACAACAAAATCAATTCGGTTTATAAAAAATCATACCAATTTTAACACCTTAAAGATATAATTAGTTAATAAAAATCATCTGTGTATTTTAGTTTCTTTATCATATTTTTTGCTTAACAATTGAATGTTTAATTTATAACTTAAAAAAAAAAAAAAAAAAAAAAAAAAAAAAAAAAAAACCGAAACCAAACCAAACCAAAAAACCGAACCGACCAAAAACCGAAACCAACGGTTTCAAAATCTCAAAAACCGAATTATTCGGTTTTCGATTCGGTTTGGGCTCAAAACCGAACCGAGCCGACCCATGCTCAGCCCTACCAATGACCAATATGTCTTCTTTTAGGTTTATACTTTATACTTATCCACACATCTATCTTCATTCAATTGAATGTGTACATCGCTATAATATACTATTAAAATTAGTTGGTATTTTGGAGTCTAATGATCTAGGTAAGGTTTTACTCACAAGACAAAGGTTTAAACTTCGGCTTGAACGCTGTGAAGTTTTTTCTGAAATTGATGCAATTAGGCCAAGGTTTCGTACGGTTGAGTTGGACTAGTTAGTGGTGATCTTTTGCTCAGAGTTGTGGGTTTTAGCAGCGTTCAAAAAAATTTGTTTGGTATTTTGGTTTAATTAGGTAAAGTATAAGCATTTGAGTGAGTTAAGGATAAATTAGGGGGTTGTTTGGAGTACCCCTCCTTGAAACAATGTACATAACACTTACACTTATTTAGTATCTGTTCAAATAATATATGTAAGACTTACACTTTTTTCTTTTTTTTTTTACTATAAGTGTATGTGGGACCACCACTTATTTATTACAATTGTTTTGCATAGCAAAGGACAAGATTTTCTATCTGATTTTTTTTATCATCTGTGTGGCTTTTTTTTTTACAAAATAAATTCCAACAAAACATTAAATTTTTTTTTTTTAACATTAATATTTATTTACTAAAAAAGAAAGGCAATAAAATTAAAATGCAAAGATAACCATTTCTCAGTACCTTTCATGTTCATAATGACATAATCTGTCAAAATATATATATATATATAATAGTATGCATGTATAGGTGTGTGGGTGTAAGCATATATAATAGTGTGCATATAACTTTACATGTATCTATGTGAAAAAAAGTATTAAAGGTATTATAGTTAACTAAATATGTTATTTTCAAAATGAACATTACTTGAAACAAACTAAACTAAAAATGTAAAACTTATTTTAGATTGTTATAAAATGTATTTTTCTAATTTAAGAAAAATAATATGTTTATATTAGTTACTTTTTTGTTAGCCCAATTAATTTTTAGGATCTTAATTGATAAATTCAAATAATTAAAATTCAATAATTACACACACAAATTACAAAAAAAATAAATGGAGTAAGAAATCCATATAAAATAAAGAAAGCAGCATAAAAACCTTATATCACAAACAAACAAATTTGCAATATAATAAAAATAAATAATCACAAACAAACAAATATGTATGAGTAGGGACCGTTTTATATCTTAACTGAAGGGGGGGTTTGTAAAGCTCAGGCCATAAATTAACCTCGTAGTCACCAGCTCCATTCTTGAAGCCTCGGAGGACGTCACGTAAATTAATAAAATAAAAATATTCCCAGCATCCAATCACGTGTGGCCACATTACTAAGTCACGTGTTCAGGATTAAGATCCCTATGCAAACCCCAATATTTGTACTTTTTAATACCACGTACGTACGTATACTAACAGCTAAAATAATCATAGGAACCCAACAAACAAACTACGTACTCCTATATGTAATTTATAAGGAGATGATGCTACTATATCATATATTTCAATACATTTCAATAAAGCTATCACAAATTATCTATTTATACAGTTTTTTTTTATAATTTATACAGTGTAATAAATTAATAAAAAACCAATGATATGAATATCAATTCCTTTATTTATATTGTAAAAAACTACGCATTTACCAGGTTGGAACATGGAAAGTAAATCTTATAAATACCAAGCCCTATTTATATTGTAAAAAACGCTTTAATGATAACTAGATATGAGCTCATGCGATGCACGACAGCTAAATGTGTTTCAAATTGTTTAGCAATGACACACGGATAAAAATTTGAAGGTGACGACGTTAGGCATTTGTGATAAATGTGTAAAAGAAATAGTTATATGGATATTATGCTACAACATTGGTTTTTATATGAATTCTTTTTTTACGTTTATTGTTATGTTAACTTTTTAAATGTATAGTAATATACTAGATTATACCCGTGTCACATACACGGGAGGTTTATAATATTTTTAAGATAAAATAAAATATTTGTAATATAAAAACTATTTTCCTCCAAATATACTAATATAATAATTATAATAAATAGCAATAATAGTATAATTCAAGTCGAAAATCAATAATAGTAGAAGTTTACCTTGTCGTCTACCGCTTTCATCTATTCAAAGAAAGAATCAATAGCAATAATAGTAGAATACTCGTGCACCACCTTTTCCAACAAGATACAAATAACAATAATAGCAGAATTCATATCGAGAATCAATAATAGTAGAGTTTTACCTGCAAAACAACTTGTCATATGTCGCTTTTGTCTATCTAAAGAGATAATCAATGTCAATAACAGTAGAATATTCTTTCATCTCTTTCTCCAACAAACTACAAATAGGAATAACAGTAGAATTCATACCAAAAATCAATAATAATAGAATTTACCTGTATTAAATTAAATTTCGAAGATAAATTGTAACAACCCAAATAAATAAATAGAACATATTCAAAATAACTAAAAGAGAAGAAGTTCATCACTTTTTCCAACAAACTACAAATAATAATAACAGTAAAATTCATACCGAGAATCAATAATAATATAAGTTTACCTGCCAAATTCAAAGAGGGAATCAATGTCAATAATAATAGAATATTCTTCATTACTTTCTCCAACAAACTAATAAGAAAGAAAAACCAATGAAAAAATCATTATTGATAGAGTGTGTCCCAACTAAAAAGAATTCAAAATTAATCTGGGAAGGTTAAATTAGATTAATATAGTATACAAAACATATGTTGTCATCAATTTTTCTCACGATTCATAATAAAGAAAAGCTCATAGAAAAATATGTTACTTGAAAGTTGTCATCAATCTTTCTCACGGCTCATGTTTGTTATATTAGATTAGTATATGGCCTCTTATTACCACCTCTCTTTTCCTAAATACACTCCTTAATGTATAATATATAACTAGATTTTAGACCCGCATCTAATATACGGGGTTACGAAATTATCAATATTAGATATTCATACATGTAACTCATAAAGGCTTATAAGTTTAAAATTGAATATATACAGAAAAACTGTTCAATTTAAATGTCAAAAATGGTAGCAAATAAAAAAAAAAAATGTAATAAAGGAACATTAGAAACATATATCATCCTTCTTCTTTTGTAAGACTTTTTTAGCCAAGATTAATACACAAAAAAGGAGAAATTTGTAACTTTTTGATTAAGATAAAGCGTGAATCGTCAATCGAGCTTGAATCCTTACCCTGGATATAAGGAACCATATTGTTTGGATTTGGGATTCGATTAAAATTAAACATTAATCCTGAATTGTTATATTGGATGGAAGCATGTTCGTTTTGATTTAGGATAGATGAGTTTGTTTACCTATGTCAAATACACGTGTTGTGTATCAATATTCCATGATCCGTTATGTTATTAAGTATAATTTTTAATGTTCTTTTAGTTATTTTTTAATATAAATTATATAGTTGTAATGTACAAACTTGAAATTTGATGAAAATCAATGGACAAATCTCAGACATTCATTTTTCTTCCCACTCTTATCTTTTTGTGATGTTGTTTAATATTTTTTTTATTTTTACTTTTTATTTTTTTATTTATTTTATTTATTTATTTTTTATTGATAAAAACTCATTCCAAAAAAAATAAATTAGAAAAACTTCAAAATTTTTTTTTTTTTTTTCTATGGGTTATGTGTTGAAAATGGATGGAAACGGTAAAAGTGTAGCCCTTAGCCGAACGGCTACGTCGTTCATGGTAGCTTCGTCCTTATCGGTCGTAGACCTCAAGAAATTTATAAAGGGGTTGAAAATAAAATTTTTAAGAACACCCATATAATTTTTATAATTTATCGATGTGCGGTTTTTAAGATAAATTTTTTTTAATGAATTAGATGAAACAAATGATTTATAGAGAAGAAAAAAAATGAGGGGAAGTAATAATTAATTAATTTTGAATTTATAAGATAGAACGTACTATTAAATATATATTAGTTATTATTATTATTCTATTGGATATATATTAGCTATTATTCTTGATTTATTATATTGAAATTAGTATTCTATTGGATATATATTAGATATTATTTTTGATTTATTATATTGAAATTATTGGTTAAAAAAGTGT
This sequence comes from Asclepias incarnata, assembly GCA_025447715.1. Lineage (NCBI taxonomy): Eukaryota > Viridiplantae > Streptophyta > Magnoliopsida > Gentianales > Apocynaceae > Asclepias > Asclepias incarnata. The sequence goes on from JAOEHQ010013252.1 coordinate 33,360, forward strand.
AAATTGGTGTTGGAAAATTAAAAAAGTGTAAATTAAAGTCAAAATTAAAATTAAAAGTCAATTTGAGAAATCAAGAACTGTGATTGGTCAATAAGTTATTAGAGCAACTGTCTTTTAGAATATATAAAGATCTTCTTAAACCTAATATTTATTTGAAATATTTCCAACAAATAGCGGATCAAGAAATAATATAACAAATATGGTTTATAAAGAAGTATTAAAGAAGATGAAATTATATATATATATATATATATATATTTTGTTGGTAGAACAAAGAGAAAAAATTAAGTTCAACTTTTAATCTTGACCATTAAAAATACAAAATCAAATCAATCTTGACCATTAAAATTAGAAGACTATATATGGTAACAAATTAATTACCACCACTAGAATCAATAAAAAAAAAAAAAAACTAACAACCACTTGTCGGGCCACCTGAAACCACCGTCAACGCCGCTGATGCTTCAAAGGCAACCACCGTTGTCAAGATCGGCCATTACAACCACCTCCAAACCTGTTTCTTTCTTCTTTTTTGAGATATATACCAATCGGTGGATGATGTCTTTTTCAGATCCATGCCACCGTCACATGTCGTCTTCTTCGATGTCGGAGACAGTGGTTTTCTTTACCCGTGGAAACGGAGAAGAAGAAAGAAGGAACAACCGGTGTTTTTACCGCCATCGTTGACTGAAAATATGAAGATAAACGGCGGTGGATGGTGGTGTGTTGTGGATGAGAGAAATCTATGTGTGGATGGTGGACGTGTTGTTGCCTGGCCTTCTACCCCTTCGAATAATTGAGATCCTTTCATATTTTTCTCTTGAATCTGACATTTAATCGTCGTTTATGCTGAAAGTGTTTTCCCATTCTATGTTTTGACTTGTGTTCAAGGAAGGTATGATGCAATAATTTCCTTATAAATAAACAATATTATTATTATGTCAAATTTTAACAATTTACGTATGTATATATATTTTTTATAACCATTCAGAAAAATGTATATATAACTATAATAAAGATTAAAGATAAAGAAGAATATATCATTATTGAATTAAAGTTACGATATGGTAACGGATCAGGTCACGGGTATGATTTTGTTGCACTGCCAGGTTTCGGGCCGAGTCACGGGTTCGATTTTGGTACACTACACGGGTCGGGTCAAATCGGGCCGGGTTTTGACCCGTGCTCATGCCTAGCAGCGGTAGTGTGGTGGTGGCGGCGACGGTGGTTGAACTGACTATGTGACTATGTGGTTATTATTGTAAAGACAATTGATGCACAAAAGGGTGGTTTAGCTATTATATATATGGGGAAATCATAGGTAATATAGATTTGTTAAGAAAAATTTTTCCATTTTACCCCCTGAAGTTTATTAAATGTACACATTAAATCCCCGGTATGTGAGAGTGGCAGTACCTAAGGTTCCGTAAATGTGAGATGTGCTCACCAGATTCATTTAACTTGAGTTAACTAAAATCCACTTTAACTGAGAGAAAAAACACAGATTGACTATTGCTTACCATTTATATGTATAAGTTAATCAGTGGATAATCAAACATTTGTATGTGTAAGTAAAACAATGGATATTTTGATTGTTGCTTACCGTCCATGTCAATTATAAGCAATACCAATGTTTTGGTAACGGACCGGTCACGGGTTTGATTTTGGTTCACTACCAAGTTTTTGGTTTACACGGGTCGGGCCGGGTTTTGCCCCTTTCTCATGCCTACGTTGAACATGTTTTGTATACTTTTAAGTTTATGTTTATTGTTTTAAACCCGGTCAACGACCGGGTATTGCTCTAGTTATATATATTATTGTCAACACAACTAGGAGAAAAAATAAGATTAACTTTTGATCGAGACCACTCAAATTAAATAACCAAATCAATCTTAACATTTGAAATTAAAAGTCAACTTTCATACTTAACCTTGATAAGTCTTTTATGATATTTAATTTATCTAGTTTTGAGAACCTATTAAAAACATGTCTTTTAATTTTAATGTACTTCAAACTCATAATATTAAATGTACCTATTTTAATTTTAACATTTATTATTTTTGTTATATGTTTGGTTTGAGTAATGTAAAGTATTTGAATAAGGTTTGGATGTTTTGGTTAAAGAATGTTGGCAGTGTAATGATATTTCGAGATATAGATTTTTTATGCTACGTTTTTGATTTTTTTTTTAAATGAAAAAAACTCATAATAGAACTAGCACGGTGCCTGCACGATGCAGCGGTGGCGGTGTGGTGGTGGCGGCGGCCGGTAGTGGCGGCGGCGACTGGTGGTGGTGGCGACGACGACGTCAAATGGTGTAAGTAGTTGATGTAAATGAGTTAGTATAGATATTTTAGAAGATAAATGATTTATGTTGTAATTTAATCATTAAGGGTATTTTGGACATTTTCCATATCCAAAAGTGAGTAATTTTCAACATGGGGAGAGAATTTTTATAATTGAGTGTAGATAGATAAGCACATGAGACATGAAAACGGCTTAAGACTTAGTTTGCACATTTTGCTCGAAAACATGTAGTATGTTGTTATTTTCATACGACCAACACAAAAAAATTGGGTTGGTGAGTTAAAGAGGTAGGGTTGATTCAAGTCATATGAGTTGGTAGGTTGGTAGATTAAATGGGTTGGTAGATTGGCGGAATGACGGGTTAAACGGGTTGGTGGGTTGATTTCAGGTCAAATGAGTTATGAGTTGTCGGGTCAAATGAGTTGATGGGTCGACCTATTAAAAAACTGTATAAGTTTAAAGTACTTTTGGGTTGGCAGGTCAAACTATTAAAAAATTGTATAATGTTTAAAGTACTTTTGGGTTGGCGTGTCTACCTATACCCAAAAAAATCAAGTTGGCGGGTTGAGATTTCACAACTCCAACCTGCTTTTTTTTAGGGTCGGTTTCAAGTCGGATTTCGGGTATGGTCGAGTCTTGACAACCTTAATATATATCAAACTCACTTTATATATGTTACTAGGTTTTTTTACCCGCACGATGCGCGGTTATTGAATTGATTTTTCAAATTTTTTAATATTGAGATTGATAATCAACAAAATTTGTTTTAAATTAAAAATTAAAATATATAAAATAAATGTGATTATTGTTTTAAAAAATATATTTTTACAATAAATATAATATGTACATGCATATATAATAAGATAAAATAAAAACGGACGGCAAAACAAAAAAATGATGACAATCCTTTTTTTAATTTCAATATATTAGTCATAAATTGCTTTGATTAAAAATTAAAACTTTTAAATAAAACAATATACGTACTAAAAGAAATAAAAATAAAAAGAATTGGATAAACTTTTAAAGATTATGAAAGATTTTTATTTAATAAATAAATGATTTTGTAATACGTATAATTTTTTAAAGATTTTACAAAGATTTTAAAAGATATATTATTAGAGATATTTAAATAATATTGTTTAAAAACTATGGAGATGTTACATAGGATAAAATCTTACGTGAAAATGTTTTAATATTGCTTTTGGTTTGAGTAGACCTTAAAAAACTCGGTTAACTACTGTTTTATTAGAGAGTTTATATTAAATTAAATTCAATAAAAATAATATTTCCATATATCAAATTAATCCCACCGTAAATATAATTTTTGAAAAATAATTTTGCAAAAAAACTTTCAAACCCCAATAAACTTCATTACTATAATAATAACTAATAAATTACTAATATAATTATAATAATAATAATAATTAATAATAGTAATAATTTTAAAGATTTTACAAAGATTTTAAAAGATATATATTAGACATATTATATTATATCTATATATATTATTTAATAATTATTTTAATTGAGAAAAGTATAAATATAAGATAAAATAATGTTAAAAAAAATATGGGGATGCCACATAGGATAAATCTTATGTGACATTGTTTTAAGATAGGTTTGGGATGAGGAGGGCTTTAGAAGGCCTGATTTCTTACTGTTTTATAATAGTTATAGATATATATATATATATATATATATATATATAGGGGTGAGTTATTTTGAGAACCCTTAAAAAAAAAAGAACAAAAGAACTCATCATAGCC
>JAOEHQ010013253.1:0-15866 GCA_025447715.1 Asclepias incarnata
AGGTGCTGGGACTTTTCATTGGTTTTTGGGTGTTGCACAAGTTGCATGTAATTTGTAAAAGTCAGTCTAGTATTTCAGCTAGATTGCCTGTTTTTATTGATATATATACGAATATAGCCAGGGGTAACGGCCTTTTACCGGAAAAAAAAACACTATTTCAACAAAGTATTTCGATAATCTATACTTCTTTATAAAGCATAAGGGAGATGTCTTAGTTTTTTAAAAAATTAAAAACTTTTTATATTTGGTAAGTATTTAAGTCAATGATATATTTTCGTTATTGACGTATAATTTACTTATTAAGGGGGGACGAGTCATGATTTTCAACCCTCCAACCCTTCCAAATCTCACCAATAAGATTATGTCAATTTATTTCAACCCTTCAACGCTCATTTCCAACCTTTTTAGTGGCATTCATGAGATTCAACCCTCCAACCCTTTTTCTCCAATCGCACACTTTCTCTCCTATCCTCACTCTCTCTCCCTCTCTTTATCTCTTCACTCCTCTCTCACATCCTCTTTCTATCTCTCTTCTGCTTCACACGCGGGATTTCAAGCCGTGGAGTAGCCAGCCTTGAGCAACCCGTGGGGGTGGCAGCGGTGTTCTCCGGAGGGCTGGGCCAACCCGATGGGAGCGCGAGCTCCACTCCGTCCCCCCTTAACTCTATATTTAAATTTTCCACCAATAAATAACAAACACAATTTAGATACCAGTATTTTAGACAATTCAAATTCAAAATCAGCAGCTGACAAAGTCGTTCGTCATCACCTCTTATGGGGTGTCCTAATTGCAATTTACAAATATTTTAAAAATTAAAAAGTCATCTATCGTCGCACATTGTGTGGGTACGATTTCTAATATATATATTGCTTTAGGGAATTAGGGCATGACGGAAATTTTAAATGGGATAAAACAAATGTTGAGAATCTATTATAAGCAACTTATTACTGTCAAGAACATGTATATTTCGTGCGGATTTTGAGACCACAAACATGCATATAAAATGCACGATAAGTTATACCTTTTGACGAAAAGTTATGTTCTGGTGACTTAAATTAAAACGAAAAGGAACCAAACTATAACTACAACTTTGTTTTGACGGGGAAAAAAGAAAAATTTACGGAGTTTCGTTGGGTAAGATCCGTATAAGTTAGGTCAACTTCAATTGGAGCGTGTCGGTCAAAATGCCCAAAGCTTTTTCGGTGTGTCCGGATTGGATTTTCAAAATGCCCGTCCAAATGCCACTCCAATTTGTGTCACTTTGTTTGCATACTGAATCGTGGGCTACTTTTTTATTTTTTTTAAACATATGTGTATGTATAATTGAATGATGCTGTGACATGGATAAATTGAGATTCAGTGTGCTGGATTGCTGGGTTGAAAGCAATGGATTGCTGGGTTGAAAGCAAAATGAGTCTAATGGAACAGTTTGCAGACGTGTTGCTGAGATGACCTGTGTGCTTGGACGTTTTGTATATGCCATTGGAGATGGCCTTATATATCATTCATTCAAATTATTACCTAACATCCATACAAGTTGTCACGTCAATGAAATAAAACCAACTATATACAATAACAATATTTAAAATATTAATAGTCACAATAAACACATTAATGACATTATAAGTTAGATTCACATTCATATAATAGATTATGGACGAATACATTTACAAATTTACAAACTATTCTTTATTATGAAATTTAAAGTTCAAGCTGATGTACACGTGTATGTTTAAGTCGTATTCAGTAGTCACCAAGCATGCTCTTAATGATATTTTTATGTTAGTGGGATGATATTTTTATATTGGATTTAGTTAGGCATAACAACCTGCCCATTTCGATCTCTTTCTCTTCAAGGAAACCCCATTCATCAGCTTCATGAACAATTCACGAATTTTAATCAATGCAATAATCAACCACCCCACACGCAATATCACAACTTCACAAATCACAACAAGAATACCGTTTTTTTTTCTTTCTTCATGTACTTGTGCTTAAAAAGATGTTTAAATATATTAATCAATAAAAGACCGTTAGTCTAAAACTTAATTAATCGACTACAGATTTTAACTTATTAATTAACTAATTAGAAACTTAGTTTACCTAAAAGTATTATCTAAAAAAATCTTTACAATTTGATAAATTTAATTTAAACTCAGTTACTCAACATTGGGTATTTCTATCTAAAAAATCTATAACAATTTCAAATTAAATTTAAGCTCAATTTATCAAAAATTTGACTTTCCTATTTTAAAAATATCTATAACTTGTTAAATTCAATTTATCTAAGTTAAAATAAGATTGAATATTTTAAGAATACAAACAATTTTTATTTAACTCTTAAATACCGTATTTAATTACAGAACACCTGTTCTGTTCCTGTTTGGTTACCATGGAAGTTTGGCAAAGTGTTAGCCAATTGAGCAACTTGTCGCCTGTCTTTTTGTTCGATCCAAAGGACCTCCTCAAAGTGAATAAAGTTAAATTTCAAAAAAAATACCGTATTTAATTGAACGTGAGAACCTTTAAAATTAAATAGTGTATATGTATGTCTAACATATCACTACGCATGAAATTTATTTTTAATCTTTTAATGTCTTTATTTTAACCTAATCGTATGTATACACGATACTAAAATCTAGTATGTATATATGTCCTTTCTAAATTTTTGATCCCACCATTTGACTCTGACCTCTGAGTGGTAATCACAACCAAAAATTACAAAACTCTATATCAAATGCTCCTAATAATTATGAGATACTAGTTTGAATAACCGTAGTCCCGTATGTTGTACAGATTGATTGACTATATATATCGTATGATTGATTTTTTGTATAAAGAAAAAAAAATTTGAACATACTTCATCACATACATAATTAAATTACTATCATTATTTTATATAAAGATTTAAATATTATTATTATTATTATTATTCTATAAATGAATAACATCTCATATATAGGTAAACTATTTAAATACTATTAAATAATTAAATCGTTTGAGGTGATAATAGGCATATCATAATTTGAGTTGAAAACTCTAGTTTTTATCCGTAGAATTCCAGTAATATATTTGTTCTTTCATTATTAGATCATTAAAACTAACTAATCACTTATATTGACTTCCTTAAAAACAAACGGGTGATTGAAAAAAAAAGTTGCTAAGAGTTTAATTATATTAGGTATTAGGTTTTTTACTCACGTGTTACGCAGGTACCGTATTGTCGTCGTTGTTATGCGGAGGTAACTTATTATAAGTAATAATTTGTTATGTGTTAATATAGTATAGGTACATGTTAGTTAAGTTATAAGTTCTCAACTAATAAGGCTTAATTAATATTTAAAACATCTATCAAATGATTGTATATTATTTTGGTTTTTAAATATGTCAAATTAGCAATCTTGATTAATACCATATTAACGTATATAAAATATAATTAATGTTTTAAAAAATAAATTCCAATATACTATAATTTCTTATTTATAATAATATATTATGTGTTATTTATAAGAGGAAATAGCCTAAATACCCAAAAATCATCTTTAATATACCAAAATACCCAATTTTTTCCGACTTTACAGAAAATACCCACAAAATCGCAAATGCAATTTGCGGATCGCAAATCGCAAATGTGATTTGCGGATCGCAAAACAGATTTGCGGATCGCAAATCACATTTGCGATTCGCAAATAGGAAATCACATTTGCTATTTGCGATTCGCAAATCACATTTGCTATTTGCGGTTCTCAAATTGCATTTGCGACCCGACCCGATCTGGAGGCTTTTTAAAACCCTTATTTGCGTTTCTCCATTTCACCCCAAATCGCAAATAGAAAACACTGCCACCATCATCACCATCTGTCCACCATCGCCACCATCGCCATCACCACCGAAGTTGTCCACCATCGCCATCACCACCCACGTCCGCCATCTGTCCACCATCGCCATCACCACCCACCACCGAAGTTGTCCAGCATCGCCATCACCACAACCGCCCAATTGATCAAGAACAAAATAATGGAAGAAACTCAAGAAAGTCAACCTAAGGTTAGTTCATACCTGGCAATCTTTACCCAAACTCTTTTAATTGGGTTTATTTGGGTTTTTATCTTTATTGTTGGGTAAAATTGGGCACGAAAGGGTTTAACCGGGTATTTTCAAAATAATTTTTTCTTTGGGATATTTTCTTTAAAAAAGATCAGAAAAAAGGCTTGCTTTTTGCATTTTTATATGAGTGAATAATATTAATCATCTATCATGACTGAATAATCACAATATTGTGATTATCAAGTTATATTTTTTGATGAAAAGCGTTCTCGCGAAAAGATTGTATTGGGATATAAATGATATATATTGCTATGGGCACATGGGCAGTAATATTGAGGTTACCAGGTTATTTACTTTTGTAATGCTTGTATATATGTATGAACTTATAGGAAAGTGGTTTAAGTTTGAAAACTGGTGGAGTGTAAGTTGCTGCATTTTTTTGGGGAAAAAAATGCATTTGAGATGAATGAGATAGTTGCTTTGCTTTGTTAGTAATGCTGTAATGGTAGTTTTATATTAAGTGCTGGTAGTTTGGTCTAATGAAAGTTGAAAGTAAGAGTGTAATTATCGTTATGTGTGAATTTGCTGTTGAAGGTTATTATTTGGATGGTAACTGAGGGGGAGGTCTGCAATGGTATATCCAGAGTGAGTTTACATTAGAACTTCTGCTGTAATTACTAATTAAGTATCTGTTCATTGGCAGCTTGTGCCCTTTTTAGGTAATCTTGATACCGTGTGTGGGCACTCATGCTTCATACTTTAAAAGAATATACCTGCCAACCTTTTGGGTTATAGTCTTGTAGCTATATGAAGCTCTGTTTGTTAATTGTTTGTGTCTGGCATTTATGGTGTTTATTTGTACTAAACACTGAATTTTAGCATAACGGGGCATGTAGAAATAGGGGATATGCATGAAAATAGGCACCCCATTCCTCCTCAAGGATATGCCTGTCTTCTAGTGAGAACACCTGTTTATAAGGATGTCAACATTATAGTGAATGTACCAAGTCTGAAGTTAGATATTTTGTTGTTTGTGTTTATTTCATGCTAATGGTGATATACTGACAAGTTAATGCATAACTTGCTTAAGAATTTTGCATTTTCTGATATGTTATGGTAAATATTTGATCCATTTCATTGGCCAAAGCTGCTAGCCTTTATTTTAGAAAGAACGTTTAATTGCATAGTTTTGTTTGACACTTGGTTTGTCTCTAGCATCGACTCTTCCCATCCCATGCCACTTGGAGTTGGGGATATCTAATTATAGTCTCTGATTTATTGAGCTCAAGACTTGGTTGCAACTTTTAATCTCTCTCCCCTCCACCCCAACCCACCTCCCAAAAAATACATTAGGCTAAGTAGTAGATTCCGTGACACTGTTTTCCTGCAAGTTTTTATGACAAGTTAATTGATGTTTCATTGTGTAATTTAATTATCTTTTCTTGTTGTGCTGGTTCAAACGATCCTTTTCTTGGTTAATTGTGGGATGTTTTCGTATACAGTGGTGAAAATGGAGACAACCTTCATGTACATATTCACTCCAATTAGACTGCTACTTTATGAGTTGTAATGAACACTCATATCGTCATCCATTTTATTTCTTAGAGGTGACACACTTGCATCTCTACTGAATCAATTTAATTAAGAAACGGTCCTTTAGTATGATTCACCTCCTACATTTGGTTGTATGACATATGGTTCCTGATTTTAAGATGAATGAGGTTGAATGAGTGGACTTGCAATAAGTTCTGTTGGTATAACATGTAAATATTACCATATGCATTTGAATTCTTTTCTTGCTTACTGGAGTTTAATTCTATTGCACTACAAAAAAAATTGAAACACAAACTTGTTATTTTAGTTCTGTTCTTTTATTTTAATTTAGAGTTCCTATATGGTGGTAAAGCTTGAGAGTTTTTCTGATCCTTATTCTAGACCGTTAAAGCTAAAACTTTTAATCAATGGTGGATAAAGGTTCGAATAAAACAATAGCGCATAATCTTTACTCAATTGGTGAACAGCTCACAGTCGGAAACCCCAATCTCACTCAAGGAATTGGTAGAAGGAAAAATGATAGAACGTATTGGTGACCCATTTCATAGACATTCTGTCTTTTCCTTGCTACCTTTGTTCACCATTCCATTAGTACAAACATATACCCTTGGCTTTAGGCAATTTAATTTACTTGTATAGTATTCTAGAGACCTAAAATTACTTGCCCATAAACTAAAACTACCTATCCTCATGAATGTGTCACTTTTATATGTTGGTTTGTATCTTATTAGATGCAACCAAATTAATTCCCGGGGACAAATATTAAACTCAAATGACTTGCTTGTTGGCATGATCAAGTTCAGAACATACTAAATAGTATATATGTTTTTGTCAATTTTAAACTGCTATTGGTTATCATTAAGATGGTCGTTAAGCATTTAAGTTTGAAATCAGATTTTTTTTACATTTGTCACTTTTGACAGGTTTGCACCCAACGTTCATGGAAACGTCCCTATGGTGTGGGTCTGCTCGTTGCTGGCTTAGATGAATCCGGGGCCCATCTCTACTACAACTGCCCTAGTGGAAATTACTTTGAATATCAAGCTTTTGCCATTGGGTCACGCTCACAAGCTGCAAAAACTTATTTGGAGCGCAAGTTTGAGAAATTCACAGAGTCTTCCCGAGATGACCTTATTAAGGATGCGCTATTTGCCATAAGGGAGACCTTACAAGGCGAAAAACTTACAAGCTCTGTGTGCACAGTTTCTGTGGTTGGAGTAGGAGAAGCATTCAATATATTGGACCAAGCAACTGTACAAGCATTGATTAATGAGTTTGAGATTTCCGGGGAAGAAGCTCCTGCTACCGAGGCTATTGCGGAGGAGGCTGGCGATGCCCCTGCTGATCAGGGAGGAGCTGCTGCAGGAGAAGATGCCGCTCCAATGGATATTTAAGACATGTTTCCATTCTATTCATATCGTCTGTTTTAGAAGTTACTATGGACATCGTGTTATTTTCTGTTGGAATCTTTTAATCGCAGTGTTCTTATTTTTCATCTTTTGAGTTTTTATTTCTGTGGTGAAAACTGCAAACCTTTTTTAAAGTGTTCTCCCTTGATCTAAACATATATAATTTGATTCCAGTTATTAAGCCAGAATTATAGAGCCTACTTTGCTTATGCGAAAGTACTTTACATGTGACTCAATGATTCCATCCGATTAATTCGCTGATCTCAAGCATTTTGTTGTCCTGGTTATGACCAATAATGATTCTTAGCTAAAAATCAACACTTGTGATTAGCATCGACTTGAACCGACCCTAAGGTAGAAACTTAACAAAGGGTTGGTTCTGCCATTCTGAATCAGGTGCCAAAATGTCGGCTTAATATCTTAATTAGCTTTGACCACTTCACCTGTAAATAGCTTTGACCGCTTAACCTGTAAATTTAAGATATTATTCAAGGTTTACTTCTTCGGTTGATTGGAAAGCTTTCTTACCTCGAAAATGCTCAAGTTTCTTATCATTTGTTGCTAAAATCAACTTCAACATTTATTTTTGAATGCCTGGTTTAAATTCAACCTTAGTTTACATTTAGTAACCATGGCATGTTGGATGTTCACAAGCAAACACATAAAGTAATTTCAAAATCAATGTCTCAGCATACGTAAATATTAGATTTATAAGTGTTTGACACTAGTTTAATAGAGTGCCGTTTACTCATCAACTGTGTAAAACTCGCTTTTCAATTGGCAGAAGGGCGAAAAAGTAGATGTTTAGAAAATTCAGAAGCTAGACAAACTTATGACTATCATCGTGATATAAAGATTGTTTATATAAATCAAACATATATAAGAGCATTACTTCAATATTTATTTTGTTGATTTGCCCAACACACATTCGTGAACTTGACAAACAGAAAACTTGCATCTATGATGGCACAACTGTTTACCTCATAAAGCTTAGCATACGTTGCTGGATGAATCTTGCCCTTGAAAACAAATCTAACGTGTTTAAAGTATGTGTTAAACTAATCTTTATACATAAAATACAAATACTTGGTGGTAAAGTATGAAGATTCATGAATCGGATGTTATCAACTACCAAAGGATTGACTTTCCGATAACCCCAACCATCCTATGAAAAACTGCCAAGACCCATCACGTACGTAAGAACATTTGTTGCATTTATTCAATGTCAAGTTAATTGCTATTTAAACCAATTGGTCTAGATCAATTGGCCAGCTGGGCCCCTTGGGTTCAGTGGAGGGATGTTGGCTTGGAGGTCAGGGGTTCGAAACCTGTCTCGGGCATTTACCTCTTGGGCGAAAAAATGGATCAAACAGGAGGGTCCACGTGGGTTTGGGATTAAAGCATACTGCCCTTTGTGGATGTCACTGCTCCCAAGCTAGCCGTTCAAAAAAAAAAAAAAGTTAATTGCTATTTAAGAATATTAGTTGTTAAACCTCGGTGATTATATCCATACTTCGATAATCCAGACTAAGATTAACACATAATGGTTAAACCAATAAGATTTAGTGCTAAAAATAGTCAATAGTCTATATGATTCAAATAACTTGAATGTTTAATCAAAATCCACACTGACCAGGTCATAAATTACACCTGATCCATTTTAAATCTTCGATGTTAGACTGGTAAACAAACGATACAACAAGGTGTAACTGGTAATACTTCTAAGCCTAATAAGTTTATTCTTTATTTTGGGAAAAGAGAGATCGATAATCCAATATCCATAAACTTTGCTTAAGACATGCATTCGTCAACATCGACCTCGCCAGGAAGAAACAAAAATAAGTACCTTCATGACAGACTTATTCACGAGAAAACCTCTTTCGCATTAGCGTCAATAAAATCATTGAATCAGGGTCTTGGCTTCATTGACCTTCTTCTGTACCACTTTTAAAAACTCAGTCTTCTCAAGAGGCTCTGCATTTTTGGTGGCATGGACTTCGGCAAGCTTGGCATAGTTGGCAGCCGACTCAGAGATGAAAGCTATCTCTTTGTCTGTAAGCTTTCTCAGAAACTTAGCAGGATTACCTCCCCATACCTGTTGCCACAGTCCAATTAAACATCCAGTTCATAACTAACTTTAATTAAAAAAAAGAAAACGAGTACAGAAGATTCAGAGTATTATAACATTTTAATCACCAACCCTATACACCTCGGATTGGGGAAATTAAACATTATTAAAATCTGATGACATAGAAACTACATGGAGCACGGCAGCATCTGATGTAAAGCTCATTTGCTAGCCATTTGTGATGCTAGGATTTAAGAGCTCAATATACACTTGTTTTTACATCAGATTCAGAATTCTCCACTTGCCAAAAAGATCGGCATAAAAGACTGAATCCGCCTAACATTAATTAGCTTAAAGGGCATAGTTTCTAAGACAAAAACTTTAAGTTTCTACATCCGAAGAAGACATTCTTTAAACTACTTTCGTCTTGTATAGTGGCAAATTTTTACTATTAATATCAAGAACATTGTAAACTATCCTACAAAGCCAATTAGTCAAAAGCTATTTAAACCCAGATACGAGATACTGAAGGATCACCAAGGGTGGGGGGTAGGAGTGGTAGGATGTTGTGATGCAAGCCTCCAGCAAAGATATATACCAATTTACCTGTAGATGAGTTGACCTGGGCTATGTTTTATCTCTATTTGGTCAAATATGTCTAGTTAAAAGATTTAACTAGAAAGCAAACAGGTTAAAGATGTTGAAAGTCATCCGAAGTGTATTCAAATGCATTAAACCCCCAAATCGCTTTAAATATTATAATTACTATAATATAACTTTTGTAATTATATGTAGCACGTTAACTATTTGTAGAACTTAACATATAAAAAGTGTTTGCAGGTCGATCTAACCCGACCCAGCCTAAAAACCCATGTTGATCAGTTACCCAGCCCGCTTCTCTTGCCCACTCTAGTGAATATTGTCAAATCTTTATAGGGTAGATATAAAGCTATTAATGGAAGATAAAGAGAAGAGATTAAAACCTCGCCACCGGGAATTCTGGTATCCTGTCTTACAAGGGCTCCAGCAGCAACCATGCCATGCTTTTCTACGACTACCCCATCAAGAAGTGTAGCTTTCATACCAACAAATGCTTCATCCTCGACAGTGCATCCATGTAAAATAGCGCTATGACCTGCATCATATTTTAATCTAAATCAATCTACGAAATGATAAAAACATAAATTCTTGTCAAGCCATGCTTTTAAAAACATTAAAAAGCTAGGTCCTATCAAAAGTGCTCACCAACAGTCACATTATCTCCAATCACTGTTGGATGCACCTTTCCAGGAAGATTAGATTTTGCAACATGCACAAGAGAGTGGTCCTGTATATTAGTGCCTGATCCAATACTAATACTGTTCACATCACCTATGCAAAAAATGATATTTTATCAGTATAAACGTACATATATATGAACAAGTATGATTACTAAACGAAGTAAAATACGAGAAAAAGTACAAGATAGTAAAATAATAGGAATAACCAAAGCATCTTGAAGTGTCCAATATTGTTACCGGATGTCTACAAGTAATGTTGTACAGCAATGGTTCATCAAATGATGAAAATGAGATTACTTCCAGATAATGACGAGTCATAAAAAAGCAATAACGAAGAAAGAAGTTAAATGTGTGCAGGGCTAATCATCAGGAGCAAAGCAATTAATAGCTACATATAACTGCATTAAAGATAACAATTATCTTTTTAATTAACTGAAGTCACTACTAACTGCTACTCTCATTAAAAAACGAGAGCCGCATTTGACATTAGATGTGAAAGAGGTTACTTTTCAGAGTCTGATTTCTCTGTTAGAAAAAAAGTTCAGTTTTTTAATATATAAGATGTGCAATAAATATGATCTAACTTTGCAACTATATTGATGAGATTTTTTACACCTACAAATTCCTCCCTCAGTCACCGTATAAAACACCTGGATTTGACTCCATAAAAGAAGACAACAGATCTCTTTTTCTCCAATGAAGCAAAACTCATTCCTAACATATAGTCAAAATTTGATCAACTCCTCAAGAAACCTCAAAACTACTGTGGGCAAAATGTAGAATTTGATTAAAGTTTGAATATAAATCACAAACGACACGAAGAAAAACTCATCCTTAGATAGTCAATCCAATCAAGTAATGAACTTGGTATATTATCAAACATGCAGATCACGCCTGGCAGAAAATCTTAAGATGGTCAGGTAGACTGACAGCAATACAACCAAGATCTTCCTTCAAGTTTGCTTGGAGATGTGTTACAACACTGATGTGTGTGTGTGTTTAATCTATCTACTTTAACCATGTCATATGTACTTGATTTCGGCTTTCAATCAAAATTCATTTCATTGCTAATGTTAGCTAAGAAATGAGCAAGTTAAATACAATCCTCTTTTGTTTCAGCTACATATAAAAAATTGATTGCAGCTAAAAAGAAGTACAAGACTATCGGAGAGCATAAATAAAATAAAACCACCATGTTTGAGCATTACCTCTCAAAATGCAACCATACCAAATAGATGATCCTGCTCCCACTTGAACATCCCCAATGATAGAAGCACTTGGGGCTACAAATACATCTTTAGCAACCGCAGGGGCTTTATCATATACATTCATAAGAGTCCGATGTCTGGATACTGAAAAAAAAAACAATGTCAATAGTGATTCAAAGAATGCTTATATAATAGTATTCAATGACTGTTAAAGACATATGCAATTTACCAACAAATTATAAGTGTCAGAGAACTTAAAAACTAATCGACCATCTAAAACCAAGAAAAAAGGGAATGTTCCGCAGCCGTTCCAATAAACTTCTGAGAAATGTTGTAGAAATTGTTTTGTTGTCATGTCTTCCATATGTAACCACAGGGACATCATTAAGTTACACTTTATTTACGGGGATATTATTAACATATTCTTGTCTAAAGATATAGCATATATATTCCTTCACCTCTTCTATATAGAGATCAACCATAATATACATTGTTACATCACTAAACGATAACAGCTTTGAACTTAAACAAGGCTTTAATATTGACAAATTTTCAACAGCAGAATATATGGCCCTGGGCTAAGCCAGATTTTTATGTAAAAAATTTTGTCAATCCTTTTGATAACAACACAGACACACACAGACACGGAGAGAGTAGATTCTTTGAAAACTATCCTCAATGTCAATGGTGAAAGTATCTGGAATGTTTACATTCAATATGCAATAGCAGCCTGCTAGAAGAAACTTCTTATAGTGTGATTAGCATAAGCCAGAATACCACACTAACTACTAAATAACTTACCCTCAAACTATAGCTCCCAATAACATACGAATTTATTTATCTCTTTCATGATATACATCCGAAAGTTCCATATATATACATACATATATATATATATATATATATATAGCAACTAAATGTTCCGCCTACTTCACTTGATTCAGATGATTGTTAATAATGCAATTAAACTTATGTGTACCTTACTTACTACACTCCACCACTTCAAGGATTACATCAAGACTTCTTACTTGAAAAAATGAAGGAAAAAAAGTCATGTAAAAAGTCATTACCATTACCAAGATTTATCAAACAAAAAATAAGAAGCAAACCCAACTTAAACAGTTTAACCATCTACTATGTCATTTTGTCCTAGGCCTTAATTTTATAATTACACTATGCATCAACAATATGCCACTTCTTAGGACTCTCGGGTTCGAACCTCCCCAGGTAAACATCTTGTGGGTAGCAAGGAAAGGAATTGAAAATGGTCATGGATACCCTGTGGTGTACATTTGAATAAAAGACTTGCCCTCCCAGAATATTCTAAGAGGGAGAACCTCCTCCGTTTTCTACCAGTATAAAGTACTCAATAAATTTCTGAAAAGCTCACTAACTAATTCTATATAAAAAGAAAAAAACCCATACATTCCCAATACAAAAGTACTAAATAAATCATTTTTCAGCAAATAAAAACTCCTAAATCTGAAATCTTTGATAATCATTTTGACAAAATTAATGATCTTTATGATGTATACCAAAACCCAAATAAAACCCAGCAAGTAAAATCAAAGATATGTTGAATTATTAGACTTGAAAATGAGGATTAATTAAAACAAACATACGTTGTTCTTTGAAGAAGTTGTTGCCTTGAAGGCGTGAACCGAGACGATCCATGGCTTGACCAGTTTCCCGGATCCAAAACCCAACTGTGTAAGCTGCTCTACCTAAAGTTCCCATGGCTGATCGGCTGTTTGTTTGACTGTTACTTTTAGCCCCCTTTTTACACCAAAGCCTCACACCGTGGTGTATGTTTTCGGCTGAAATGAAATGAGAATGCCAAGCAAAACCCAAGGATAGGATAAATTACTAAAGTGTCCTTTGTTGTTTACCTTCTTTGACCAAAATGCCCTTCAATATAAATGGAGTTGGTTTTTCCAATTCAGTTTATCTTGCATCGAAAAATTATACAGTAGTCTGCAATGTCTATTTTAGTGCTTGTATACATACAAGATCTATTTCACTTAATTCGCTAACACGCTATTAGGTTTGGTACTAGCAATTCTACTCACATTAGTACATTACCCACCAAAACACATGAATATCAAAAAAGGTTCAATATATTTACTTGAAGAGCATATAAAAACCGATCAACCGTAAGGACTTATATTGTAATCAGAGGTGTTCATGCGAATTTGGTATTATTTCTATTCTATTTTGAACTCCCCAAAACTATAACTCATGGTGGATGCTCTTTAGTAATGCTAGTTTGAAGTAAGGCGTATAGTTGCTAAACTGCCCATTTTGTAACCAATAACTTTATTAAAAATATCATTAATAAAAGTCAAAGAAATAAGAAAGAGGGTTTCCTGTCATTTGGAGATAAATTGGTTTTGTAAACGAAAATTTCGTACAGTCTACATGGTCTGGTATTGCCGGCGGCGATGGCATATAGTATTACAGCTCCACATATAACCTCGCAAACATGTTTTACGCTTCTAGTTTTGTATGTTTTCATTTGTGTCAGTGTCGTAATGAATGAAACATGTCAACCTGAATTGGGTTGATTGATACTCAAATACTAATTGGGTTGAATGGCGGTTCGTTAAGGTAGCATGGATATGTTGTAGTTGATGTTCGAGACCCATACATGTTTCTAATAATACAAAGGCGGATGTAAGCCGGATTAATTACCCCTATTAATTGTCGTGCCTTCGGGCGGATTAGTAGGGGGTTTTCCCCCCATCGGGTATTTGAAATACGTATTTCCGTTTCGAGGGAACTCTCTAGCGCGGACCCGGTTTAGACAACGTATGCTAGACCTCCCGCTGTCGAACCGCGACACGAAGCACTGATAAAAAAATTTACCTTTCAAAAAAAATAAAAATTGGGTAAACACCGGTACACCACCATATCTTACTTGTCATAATAATGTTTGGCATAATGTTTTTAGGTGTAGAAAACTAAAAGTGTTTTCTAGCAAATTTTTGAAGGATAACATGGAAAATAGAAAACTTGTTCAAATATGGTTTTTCTCAAAATATTTTTCATGAAATCAAAAAACTCACTTTTCAAATTTACAACTCTACTTTGGAAAAGTCATTTTTATTGTTTTTTAAATTATTTTAATCTTAGAAATGAAAAACGTTTTGTGTTTTTAGTTAGACAATTAAATGCGTTTTCAAAATTTTTAGATTTTTTAAAAAAATTTAAGAACTCTTTTTATTTTTATTTTATTGAAAATTAAAAATGAAAACTTAGAAAAGATTTTCTATAACTAAACCCAATTTATTTTTTTCTAGTACTAAAACTATTTTCAAGAGAAAATAATCTAGATAATCAAAAACCATTCTAAATATATTAAAATAACCAGGTTTTTTCTAGTTTTCAAAAAAATAGCCACAAAATTGCAAGGAGGGCTGGATATTCACAAAATCGCAAGCCCTCCTTGCGATTTTATGAATCTCCAGCTCTCTTTGTGATTATCCAGACTGACTTGCGATTTTGACATTTTAGATAAGATTTTTTTGTGAGATTCTCATTACTTGCACCACATAAAATATATATATAAAAAAACAACAACCAGGTACCATAAAAATCACAATTCTTTTCTCTTTCAATTATATGCAAAATAAAAGATATGTTTTAAATGATTATATAGTTTTTTTATTTAGTAATGGAATCAACCAATGTTCGAATAGATTTGTGTTATAGAGGATCGTTGGAGAATATAATCATGAAAAAAAGTATCCATAACACAAATCTATCCAAACATTGGTTGATTCCATTATTAAATAAAAAAACCATATAATCATGAAAAACATACATTTTATTTTGCATAAAATTGGAAAGAGGAAAACAAATTGTGATGTTTTTAAGACCTGGTTGCATTTTTTTTTTTTTTATCTTTTATGTGGTACAAGCAAGGTTGTAAAATTCGGCCGACTCGGACTCGGAAATCGGGGGTCAGGGAGTCGAGTTGGCCGGAATCGGTCCAAAACTCGGTCAACGTCTTGGACTCGGGTCAAAATCGGCCATATCGGTCAAGAATCGGCCGGATCGGTCAAAACTCGGTCAAATTTTTTTTTTTTGGCAAACGGTTTGTAAAAGAGTTTATGTGGAAGAAGAACAAGATGAAAGAATATGTAGAAGAATGAGAGAATATGTAGAAGAATAAGAGAAAGAGAGAGATGTTTACCTGTAAAAGAAGTAGATGCCGTATAAAAATGAGATATAGAGAATGAGATATACAAATAATATCTATAATTTCAAATTTTATAGTTTTTCTATATAAAAAACCCA
>JAOEHQ010013264.1:0-15864 GCA_025447715.1 Asclepias incarnata
ATAAAAAAATCAAAAAATAAAAAATAAAAATACATACCAAAAAGAGGAGAGAATGAGTCTAAATGTGTGGCTAGGAATTGTTCTTTTGGTCTTTTTAAAATAGGTGTTCTCAATCTAACCCATACATATATATATATATATATATATATATATATATTCTAATCATGTTTTCCTTTTTGTTAGTTTAACCATTATAGGACTTATATAGTTTTATAACATCTATATACTTAATGTTTTAATATAATGTTTATAAATTTTACAAGGATGACGTTTTAGTATAATGTTTATACAAAAAATCAAATATTACGATATATATAGTCAATTCGTACATCGTATGAATATTAAGACTAATATATATATATACATACAGGAGAAAGTGAATATCATATTGTTTTACATCCATTTTGGATGAAATACCCTCACATCTATTTTTTTTTTAATTATATTATTTGCAAAATAAACCAATGATTTTTGTTTTTAATTGATTAAAAAACTAGCATGTGAGGGGTTTTTCATCCAAGTTACATGTAAAATAACAACATATTCACTTTTCTCATATATATATATGCACACACACACAAGGTCAAAAGGAAAAAAAAAATGCAATGTTTTAACCTTATTCCTCGCTCTTTCACCGTGCCTTCAATATGCCTCCCAACACTTTGATGGAGCACTCTCACCAGCATTTCGAACCTCTAACGTGTGCACGCCAACACGATTAAGCCATTAGAGATAGCCTAATCAAACGAAACCTTTGCCATATAATGAAGGCAAGAAAATCACATGAATTTCAAAGCAAAAACAAAGGTTTGAAGGTGAATAAATTTTAATTCAAATGACTTTGGATATACAAACTCCAAACTAAACCTTTTGGGCCAGGAAAATAATCTTCAAACTAAACCCACCAAGAAAATAAACGAGATAAGAGAACACCACCTAAAAAACAATAACATAGATATTCAATATAATAAAATAAAAAGTTCATAATTTAGGGGAAAAAAATTGAAAAATGTATTACATACAGTGCTAGTTTTGGAGTGATTACATGCGTTTGGAACAATATAGAAAGTATATGGTTGAAATCTTTTTTTTAAGGCCTCTTCAAAGAGCCCGTCGTCATATCTGCACCACGTCATATCTTCCTTACTTACACATCCATCATATCTTCCTTACTTACACATCCATGATACATTCATGCCAACAACACCTCTTCCTCATTTTTTTCATTACTTCTTTCTCTGTATTTTATTATTAAATAAAAACACAAAAAGAACAATTTTTTTTTTAATTTGTTAACAATTCACGCGGCCCACTAGCTCTCCATCCCCCTCGTCCTCTCTTGTTCTCCACAAATACGAGTTTCAAGGACTAGCCCTTAAGAAGTGAGCACGCCAATGGTTTCCTTAGGATAGACGGTATGGGGCGTCCCCCCCCGGAACCCAGGCCCGGTTCGCCTGCGGATCGCCGGGAACACCACCCCGGTGCGGCGATAAGCCCTTTGGGAGACTTGAGTGGATCGCCTGTGCTTTCTTTTGCAAGTATATATATAAAAACACAAATTAGAAGGTGTCACATGTCGCGAGTCGCCCCACCCATGTGGGTAGCCCCACTCCCCCTTTTTTTTAGGCTACCCAACATGGTGACTTGGCGCCACATTGCACGAGTCGCCCCCATGTTGGGTAGCCCCATACCACTTCGCCTTGGAGCCTCATTTTCCAATTGTACCTTTTTTGGTCTTGATGGTCCATTTTAAAATCATTACTCAAGTTTTTTTTTTTTTATGGGTGTGAATTATCTGCGAATATCGTCAAATATGTTTAAGGTAAGACTTGAACCTGAGATCTCTTGTGTGAAAACAAACCTCCTTGTCATTAGACCATTTGGTGTGATGATTCATTCTATTTTCAAAATTTTATTCCTAAACTATGCCCCATCTAAATTCTCCACATATCATTATATTACTCATGTAGAAGAATATCACTAAAACATTAACTTATGGTAACGGCTTTTAGAGATGGCGATCACAACCATATCATCGTCAAAATCACATCATCAATAACGTCGTTGCCTTGTAACATAACTGGAATATCCACAAAAGCGTCACACAATAATTTATCTAATCATTTTCATCTTTAAATATTTTAATAACAACCTTCGTAGACATATGTTTTAGACATCTAAAGATGGTGGTCGGCGAAGCCAGCTACTGGCCAACATCACCATTTACCCCATGTACTAATCGAAGTTTACGAATTTTTGTTTTTAAATTCATTTTATACTGACACTTGTAAAAAAAAATTTAAAAACTCATCCCCCACCGCATATTTCACGGGTATACTGCTAGTCTAAAAATAACATCAAAATCAATTAGAACCTAATAAAAAATAAGCGTCTACTAACACATATGAATGCAATCAAAGTATATGAAAAACTAAAAATAGACAACAAACTTCTTAAATGTTTAAGTGACCACAAAATGTTCATGTTGTGTCGGTATTCACAATGACTCATTTATTAGTAACTCATAACTAGTCATCGTGAGCGTTACATCAACACCACATCATAAAAATTTCCCCCAACTACTAATCAATAATTAATCCTTTACAACATCCCCAAACATAATTAAGCCATAACTAGTCCGAGACCAACAAATTTATACTTTAAGGGTGTTCTTACTGGAAAGTCACCATATTATATGGTATATATAATATGGTGACTTTCCAGTAAGAACAACCTTAAAGCGAGAACACTCAAAAACTTTATTTTGATGCATTATAAGTCCATATAACCAACATAGTATATAACTAATTATCATTATTTAAGTGTTTAACAACACACTGATCCGTCAAAACTGACAAAATCACATTTTTTTTATTTTTGCATCCATCTTGATGAATATGCATCCAAGATTAATGCAAAAAACAAAAAGTGTGATTTCCTAGATTTTGACGGATCAATGTGTTGTTAAACACATAAATAATGATAATTAGCTATACACTATGTAACTTTTATGTATAATTGTATATAATCAAAATGAAGTTTTTAAGTGTTTTCACGCTGTTCTCATTTGATCAGAACTTTCTCTCTCTCACTCTCTCTCTCTCTCTCTCTATATATATATATAGTCACGTGAGGGAAGGAAAAAAACAAAGCCAACATATATACTCGTTATGCCCATAACTAGTCCCTCTATAACAAGCTAATAATGAACCAGTCCTAATGATGTTAAGTCGTTATCAGAGCAATAACGAACGGACGATGAGTAAAATGTGTGCTCTTCTATTTTATAAAACTCTTTAGAACTTCTCTGTAACTAGTAATTGAGAAGTTGTTATTTATACCCAAACCAACGTAACATGACTAGTGGCATTCATTTGTTAGATCAACCACATGGGATGGAGCTAATGTTTGTAAGTTAAAAGGATGTTTTTTTTCTCTATCTCCGAATAAAGTGTCTCCTACTGTTTTACTTCTGGCTCTCTGCCTGCCTCTGCATTCTGCCACTCTCTCTTTTATCACTCACTCATTTATTCACATCCATCTTCTCTCAGAAGCCTGGTCATTTCATAACCAAAACCCATATGTTATTTACACTTTACCCCCCTCTTCTTACCCATTATTTATTCTTTACCCCCTCCTTCTTACCTATTATTTATACTTCACCCTCCCCTTATAACTTATACGCTAACAGATCAAATATTACCTATTATTTATACTTCACCCTTCCCTATAACTTAGTAATGATGTATGTGACTAATTTTGTAGGCTTATAAATTTGCTACTCACATATGGATTCTATTCATTCTTGCTGTTAATCTTAATCTTTGATCTGTTAGACTAAGGAGAGTTGTGCATCTTAGAAGAGGGCCGGAGGAGGGACTTGCGTCATGTGGCATCATGTTACACCTCAAAATGCTACCCAAAAATAAGAAGAAACTTGTGACAAGTGGCGAATATAATTGGAGTGGTGCATCTTTGAATGTGTTTACATTAAAAGTGGTTTTTATTGCAATGTAAACACCAAATAGTTAATCTAATTTGATTTTCTTTCCAATATTTTTATTTTTGAAATTTTAACATTTTGAAGTTATATGAACTAATCGATAAATAGCTAATGTATAACATAAAAACGTAATCTTGTTTATAAAATTTGGTGTTATATTTGATGTTGTATTAAATTTAGTATAAAATATTCAAAAGTTTAATATTGTACTAAAAATTACACTAAATTTGATGACTTAATTAAAAATAGATTTTTTAAACTAAAATATCAAATTTAATGTTTTAATAGATACATGGAGAACCATTTTCCACACAACCCACTAGTCTAACTTAAATGGATATGAATATAAGGTTGTTCCATATCTAAGCTTAGGTATGAAACCCTCACATTTTTATTTTTTAATCCATAAAATTTATGGGGCTCGGGTCATTTATTTATTATACAACAAATATTAAAAAATTGGTATGTGAGAGGTTTCATACCTAAGCTTAGGTATGAGAATATGTGACAGCCTTATATTCACTTTTTTGTGTATATATATATATTATTTACACTTTACCCCCTCTTTTTATCTATAATTAACACTTTACCGCCCTCAAGTGTGATGAGTGCAAAAAAAAGGCACTCTGTCAGCTTCTGCAAACTATATCAGAAAAACCAAATCTTGATAGTGACAAATGATAGGATTGAATTGTATATTAACCCCACTACCCTTTTCTCTACCCTGTATATATAAAAGGCAAAATCTTAACTCCCTCAACATAAAAAAAAGTATCTTTAATTTTATTTATAATTTTCAAGAAATTATTTTATTTTATTTATTTTTTAAAAAATGATTTATAGAATTGACCCACATGTATGGTTAAGAATTGGAAATACCCTTTATTCTTAAAATGATAATAGTTTAAAAAAATATATATACAAAAAACTTGGTTTATTTTTGAGTATTTATATTTACATCACTCTCTCACTTCTTATCCTGAAAAAGCTGTCAGCAGAGAGAGAAAATTTTTATAAAAATAAAATGAGAAATGGAGTAAAAGTTAACAAGACAGGAGAAAATAGCAATAATAGCTGTAAAAATGTGCAGGGTTTTATAACACAGTTGCAGTTATAGGTTTGGCACTATACTATTGTATTAGTAGTACTATTTCAAGTTTCTTGACTTTATTATATTCTATATCTATATACCTATACATACACATACATACATTGATATTCATATAGAGATATAGATATATATGATATGATTACACTGTTACCAAGATCAAGATGAAGATGAAAGACACTCAAATACCCTGTTTGCAAATGAGGTGACTCAACAAGAAAAAAGTTTAAAGTTTGTTTCTTGAAACCAAAAAAAGAAAAAAGTTTCAAGATTTTTTTAGTATTTTCTTGAAAGAATGTTGGGGTGAGTTTAATGGAAGATTTAAGAAGAAAGTTTGAAGCTTTGAGAATGATGGGCTCTCTTCTTTTGTTTCTTTTCACTTCTTCAAGTTTCTTCTTCATTTTGGTTAACTCTGATGATGGTGAGTAATTCTTTATTTTATTTTTGAAATTTTACCCATTTTGGTACAAGTTTTGATGCATACTGTACAAGTATTTTTTTGTTCATTTAAGGAAAAAAAAAATGGAAAAAAG
This sequence comes from Asclepias incarnata, assembly GCA_025447715.1. Taxonomy (NCBI): domain Eukaryota; kingdom Viridiplantae; phylum Streptophyta; class Magnoliopsida; order Gentianales; family Apocynaceae; genus Asclepias; species Asclepias incarnata. Next base: position 5,645 of record JAOEHQ010013264.1, read on the forward strand.
GTTTTTGTTTCTTGTCTTGAATAATGTTTGTTGGTTTTAAAGTGTTTGTTAATTATTAACTAAGATTTGCAAGAATTTTTGGTACACATTATAATATATAATATATCTTTTGACTTGTGTGTTATATATTCAAGTAATGACATGAGGTTATTGTAGTTTATTTAAGGTTTAATTTAATATGATATAATAAGTGTGTCCTATTCCTTCTTTAAAAGCTTATTTAAGTCAACTTGAGGGATGTGCTTTATGTGGATATTATAATTTATTTTATTTTAATTTGTTAAATTAATCTTGATTACTTTTTTTAATCTTTCAGGAGGGACATTGTTGGAGATAAAAAAGTCATTTAGAGATGTGAATAATGTGCTATATGACTGGACTGATTCACCATCTTCAGACTACTGTATGTGGAGAGGTGTATCTTGTGATAATGTCACCTTCAATGTTGTTGCACTGTGAGTCAATTATATTATCATTATTATTATTTTTCTCATAATATCATGAGAAAGTTTTTGACTTTTTTTTGTGTGTGTCAAAATCATGACCTTTTTTTTTGGGTCAAAATATGACTTTTTGGAAAAATCTTTTTAGTAATCTTTCAGGTTTGAATCTTGATGGAGAGCTGTCACCAAGCATTGGAGAGCTTAAAGGTTTACTCTCAATGTATAGTTTCTTCCCTTTTTAGTCCATTTTGTTACTAAATAATTTGAAAAGAAAAATCATTTTATTGTTTTGAAATTTTTTTGTTTTTTAAATCATGTTTTGGATCATGTTTGAACAGTGATCTGCGTGGAAACCGATTATCGGGTCAAATCCCAGATGAGATTGGTGATTGTAGCTCCCTTACAAACATGTAAGCGATATGTTTAATACTGTCTAAAGTTTTTGTTTCGATTTCTAGGATTTATCTTCATAATGTGGCACATTTTGTTGCTTAGATTTTAAATAAATAATGTTGCCAGGGATTTATCGTTCAATATGCTAACGGGAGACATTCCGTTTTCAATATCAAAGTTAAAACAGCTCGAGCTCTTGTAAGTTTAATAACGTCCTAATAACATTAATATATGCTACTTAGTTATTAGTATCAATTGATGACACCATCCCCATTGGATTTACAGGATCTTGAAAAACAATCAACTAATTGGCCCTATCCCTTCAACTTTATCACAGATTCCAAATTTGAAGATTCTGTGAGTATCATTCGTGCATATCATTTCATAAAAGTTATATAAATTTACTAGAAATTCATAAAATTCATTGTTCATTCAGGGACTTGGCACAAAATCGGCTAAATGGTGAAATCCCTAGGCTTATATACTGGAATGAAGTTTTGCAGTATCTGTAAGTTTCTAAAGCTCATTTATTTTTGGGAAAATGTTATATGCTGCTAACATCACCCGTAGCACACACATAAATATTTTAATGATAAAAGGGGGACCCCCTGAATTTAATGTTTCCCCTCACAAACATTTACAAACATCACCTAACTATATACTGTTAACATCATATAAGTTATCCCCTTTATTTTTACCAAGGTTTTATGCATTTTGACCACAATATATGATTTTGTAATTAGAGGATTAAGGAGTAACAATTTGGTTGGTGAGCTTTCTCCCGATGTCTGCCAGTTAACGGGCCTGTGGTATTTGTAAGTCGGTGTTTTCATTTGACTTTCATTTTCATCTTCTTGTTTATGTTTTATAAGATCTTACTATCTTAGCTTACGTACTGATCATATACATTTACACAGTGACGTGAGGAACAACAGTTTAAGTGGCACTATTCCCTCAAACATTGGCAACTGCACCGGCTTCCAGGTTTTGTATGTACCCCACTCAAAATGACTTGGTGTTTAAAAATGTCGAGCATGGTTCTTTTTGATTAATTGTTTAAGTTGACGTTAGGGACTTGTCATATAACCATTTCACTGGAGAGATACCATTCAACATAGGTTTCCTACAAGTAGCCACATTGTGAGTCTAGAACTTTGTCTACTTTTAATATGATCATAAAACTGTGTGCAAAATATTATTCTAACAATATTTCAATTTGGACATATCTTAGATCGCTTCAAGGAAACCAGTTATCTGGGGAAATTCCATCTGTGATTGGACTAATGCAGGCACTTGCGGTTTTGTAAGTGATTTCATGGCATTTCAGTAAAACCAGAAATGTTACTTCTCTACATGTTTTTAAGGGGGTTGGTATTGCAGGGACTTGAGTTGCAACAATTTGAGTGGTCAAATTCCTCCGATCCTTGGAAACTTGACTTACACTGAGAAATTGTAAGAACGGGCTCTATAGTGTTATGGTACGAGTCATATGAAACTTTGCATGCTAACTTCTTGAACATCCATGTTATGGTTTTTGTTTAGGTATCTCCACAACAACAAATTGACAGGATCCATTCCCCCAGAGCTTGGGAATATGTCGAAGCTCCATTACCTGTACTAAACGCTTCTGCTTTCATTTTTATTTCCCTCTTTAGATTCTCTGAGAGATTGTATGGATCATTTTTGATTTTTTTTTTGTTATACAGGGAACTGAACGATAATATGCTTACAGGCCATATTCCACCGGAACTTGGAAAGCTGACAGACTTATTTGACCTGTAAACATTGCGACTCCTCTTATTTCTTTAACTTAGTTCCGTAGTTCTTTGTGAAGTTAAAGTTTCCTTTTCGTTATAATTGTAGTAATGTTGCGGGGAATAAACTCGAGGGGCGAATACCTGATAATCTTAGCTCTTGCACCAATCTCAACAGCCTGTAAGTTTTCTTTGTCTATAATTTCCGTCTCTTTTAGAAAATCTTATACAGTCAAATAAATAACTTTGACTTCACAGAAACGTGCATGGGAACAACTTGAAGGGCACCATCCCTGCTGAATTTCAGAGGCTCGAAAGCATGACATACTTGTAAGTTGTCCATTCTTGATTTCTTGCTACTTGACATCCCACTTATAAATCTGATAGATCTTTTCATGGGATCACAACCTTTCCTTTATATATTTAGGAATCTATCATCAAATAATCTCATGGGTCCGATTCCAATCGAGCTGTCTCGGATCGGTAACTTGGATACATTGTAAGTGATTCTAAACTTTAGAAGACTTAACCATGATCAGGTTTTTTGGCAGTAACAAGTGTTGGTATATGTTATTTGGAACAGGGATCTCTCGAACAACAATATCAGTGGTCCGATCCCTTCTCCACTTGGCGATTTGGAACATCTCTTAAAACTGTATGTTTATTTCTGAATTTATCTCACGATAGACATTATCTATCAGTCATTCATATTTTTTTATTATGTTGATGACCAATAGGAATCTGAGCCGGAATGAGTTGACTGGATATTTACCTGCTGAGTTTGGCAACCTAAGAAGCGTCATGGATATGTAAGCAATCGTATGGTCTTTAATTAGTTTCCTTTGATATTTCAATTAACAAAAAACATCATTCTTGCAGAGATCTTTCTTACAATCATCTCTCTGGTGTATTACCCCAAGAACTTGGTCAACTTCAGAATTTGTTCATGCTGTATGTTCCCACACGAATCATATATTTAGATATCTAGTGAACCCCAATTTCGATTCAAATGGTGCGAGAAAATGACATTTGTTTCTTCCATTAATGTTTGGCAGAATGTTAGAAAGTAACAACTTAACAGGAGGTTTGGTTTCATTGGTTAATTGCCTTAGCCTTTCAGTTCTGTAAGTTTATTTTGTTAATATATCAGTTTATAGTGATTTTCGTTGTGGGGATTTATGGTACTTACTGTTCTCGGTTTATGCAGAAACGTATCATATAATAATCTGGCTGGGGATATTCCTACTGGGAATAATTTTTCAAAGTTTTCACCTGATAGGTATGAAACCGACACGGCTACAATTTAATTTTTCATGAAATAGATGTCAACTTACAAAATTGCCCATTCGCTTTGCAGCTTTCTTGGCAATCCCAGTCTTTGCAGTTTCCTAAGTTCTTCGTGTCATGCATCTCATTCCACTGAGCGAGGCAAGTCTTGCTATAACTCGTTATCGATTTGGGATATGTGTTTGAAACCTTGCCTTAAATATTGTGATAATTTTACCACAGAAATGCTAAATATTGCAAAAAAATTTGTGTAGTTACCATTTCTAAAGCGGCTATACTAGGAATTGCTTTGGGTGCCTTGGTTATTCTTCTTATGATCCTCGTGGCAGTATGCCGACCCCACACTTCAAAACCATTCATGGAAGGGTCATTTGACAAGCCTGTATATCACTCGTCACCAAAACTTGTGATACTTCACATGAACTTGGCGCTTCATGTGTATGATGATATTATGAGAATGACTGAGAATCTGAGTGAAAAATATATTATCGGATATGGAGCCTCGAGCACAGTCTACAAATGTGTCCTCAAAAACTGTCGGCCCGTAGCTATCAAGAAATTGTATACCCATTATCCTGAATATCTGAAAGAGTTCGAGACCGAACTTGAAACTGTTGGAAGCATCAAGCATCGGAATCTTGTTAGTCTACAAGGTTACTCTTTATCACCGTCTGGGAACCTGTTATTTTATGACTACATGGAAAATGGGAGCCTCTGGGATCTCCTTCATGGTGAGTAACTAACTAATGTGCGTTTTTCAGGGAAACCCGAAACCGGTGGTGATAAAATGGGGGTTGGGTTAAATGTCAAAACGGCTGATGTTTTGTATTGGTCTAAAAGGGCTAGGCTAGGTAGGCCTGTACAATTTTTGTCCGACTTTCTTGTAAATAACTAATGTGATTACTAGAACTATACATTTACAATACTAAATTTTCCATAAGCCGATTTAGAAGGTTGTTGGCATTGAAAGTACACTTTAGACGATTTCCAACCTGTTTGACCCTATTGACTTGCTCTAGAAAACACCCTCCCCCCCCCAAAAAAAACCCCATACACAACACACATTTTGCACTCAGATTGTTTCCATTGGTTTGTTCTTGTTTATGAGATTTGTGTGCTTCTTAGGCTCGTTGAAGAAGAAAAAACTCGACTGGGAAACACGAATTCAGATAGCACTTGGCGCAGCCCAAGGGCTTGCCTATCTTCACCATGACTGCAGTCCTCGCATAATCCATAGAGACGTGAAATCATCGAATATATTACTTGACAAGGATTTTGAAGCACATCTTACTGATTTTGGGATTGCTAAGAGTTTATGCGTGTCAAAAACGTTCACATCAACTTATATAATGGGGACCATTGGTTATATTGACCCTGAATACGCTCGCACTTCCCGTCTTACTGAGAAATCTGATGTTTATAGCTATGGAATTGTTCTTCTTGAATTGCTTACGGGGAGGAAAGCTGTTGATAATGAATCAAACCTCCATCATTTGGTTAGTATTCCTGCCTAGCATTTTTAATGTACTTCATAGTTAATTCAAGGTTTAAAAACCCGACCTTACTTTATTCAACTTGTGAGCGCGATATTAATCTTTATATATATATATATATATATATAGTCGAAAGATTGACCTAAATGACTTGGCTAAGTAGGAAACATGTGAAACAGTTTGAAAGTATCACTAGCAATGCACTAACACAACGTATGATTATTCATGTACATATTTTAGTACATGTGCATATTTTACCGAGTATATTGGATTCTGTAAATTGTCGATCAATAATACAGAGTAATATATTACTGTAGCATTTTGCCTTTCCAAATTATCAATATATGTATATCTGCCTTTTGTTACCAATCATAGCATCATACTTCCATTTCTTTTACCAACCTTAAAAACCTACTTTACTTTTACCAATCACAGCAACATGATTGAATGACTATTCCGCCCCGTTAAGCATTTCCATTATATTAGTTAGTCATACAAAGATTTTCGTTCTCTGGTGAGGTCGTCGTCTTATTAAATTTATACTTTTTAGGGTCTTTTTTAAAAATAAAAGACATCTTTTGTTATGCAGATGTGTGGTATTGTCACTCGTTTTATTCAAGTTTCTTGCATTATTGAATACCGTCATATCTAATGTTTTGAAAACCAAATCAAATGTGTATCAGATTCTTTCAAAGACAGCAAACAACACAGTCATGGAAACCGTAGATCCAGAAATCTCATCAACATGCAAGGACCTTGGTGAAGTAAAAAAGATTTTCCAACTCGCTCTCTTGTGCACCAAACGACAACCATCCGAGAGACCAACAATGCACGAAGTGGTTCGAGTCCTGGGGAGCATACTCCCATCACCAAAAACAAACCCGTTGTGTCCCGCCACGTTACTCCCATCTTCAAAGGTCTCGAGCTACATGGACGAATATGCCAACCTCAAGACTCCACATTTGGTTAACTGCTCATCCATGAGCACCTCAGATGCCCAACTCTTTCTGAAATTTGGTGAGGTTATATCTCAAAACAGTGATTAAAGTAAAATGTCTATATTGCCCTTGATTATGGAGAATACCCATATATCAAGATTTTAGTTTTAGTAGTATTGTAGTAGTAAGATTTTTGGAATTGTGAAAGCTGTTGTACCCATGTGCAGGTCTGTTGTACTTTTTTATGAAATTACTCCATGATGGTACTATATGGTAGGGGCTTATAGTAAGTTACATAGAAAAAGGGGCCCCCAATGAACATGGGTGGGGCTAAAAAACTGGGCGCACCCCCTGAGCCCTCTGCAATTAAATAAATGGGCTCCATGAGGCTGATGGGGTGTTAAAAGAGCATCAGTATATTGTACCAAGTTTATATAGGTTTATAGATGGACATACTTTTCAAAGTCCATATGCATGGATAAGGAAATACATAAAATTGTGGATATTTAAAACTTTTATTGCATAAATGATCAAATAAAATATTAAAAAGTAATGGTTTATTAAAAAATGGCATAATAACATGACAATGTTATGAACATAGATAGATTTTTATCATTGACATGTCACAATTTCCAATGAAACAATTGCCTTTTTCTACTTACATATTACACATGGGTGATGCAGAATGATGTTGATGTACATATGTAGAATGGTCCTAAAGAAATGGACAAAAGTTTTCATTGCATACATAGGGTGGGGGTGGTGTGGGGGTGGGGTGCCAAGTCTTTAAATACTTGTATATCTTCTTATGTTAGGGATCTAGTTTTAATTAGGGATGGGCATAATTTTTTTTAAGTCCTGGTTTCGTCTTGATCCCGAATCTCAAGTGGGATCGGGACTGGACTGGTATTCATTTTTGTTGGTTCCCGGGATTGGTACCGGGAAAGGTACCGAATTTTAAATGGGACCGGAATCAGTACCATGTTTTGATGATTTTTGGGATCAATATCAGGACCGGTGGGAATGGTATCAGTCCCGTGCCCATTCCTTTAATTTCTAAAATTACTATGCATTTATTTTGTCGTTATTTATATGTTGTTAAAATACATGAAAAAAACCTTAGATGGGCAATTTTAAGAATTTACTGGAGTATATGGTTAAAGTAGGTATCAAACATCAGACCGTAAATAAAAAGTAAGAGGATCCTTGTTCAAAGTTACTTGGGAAAATAAGTTTTTGACTCTAATGTAATGGTTTTTATTTTTATTTTATAACTTTTTCTTTGACCATCTTAAAATGTTTATCATGTGAGGTTTAACTCAGAGCTTCCAAGGGCCCTTCCTATCGGCATATCTTGAGTGCTCGTCATTCAAGGACGAGCAAGACACGATGGGCACCACCCCATCGTGGGTGGTCGTCATCCATTCATGTCGTAATTTGGAATTGGTTCGACGGGATTATTTGTGTAAGAAGAGAGAGTGTGTGTGGGGTATGTGGGTTTATAATTTTTTAATTGGGGGTGAGGTGAAGATGAGGGTATGATAGGGAGGGGATAGTTCTTGGGTGTGTGTGTGTCTTGGAGAGAGAAAACTGATGTGATAATCAAGACGAGGTGATGACGACATCAGGATAGGAAGATGTCTAACACCTTCAGGGCACCATCTTTAAGGTGATCTAGTGATAAGGCATTTTGAAAATGTTAGAAGAGACTCGAGTTTGAACTTTATTGAATAAATATATATGAGGATGGCTATGAAAAAAAAAACTGGAAAAGTGTCACGGGTTAAGCTACATTTTGCATGAGCATGATCCTTTTTCTTTTATATTGTAGACATAACATATATAAATTTTTTTTTAAAAAAAATACAACATTGTTATAAAAAAGAAATATGGTTGTATGCACTGTTTGTGATAAAGTGGCCATGGACGGATCTATCTTAGGGCCCCCTCCGTTTTTTCGCTCCGTAGTGATATTTTATCCGTAATTTGTTCGAAAAATTATTTCTTTTAATATTATTTTGACACATGACCGCGAAGTCACACCATTAGCTAAGGACACTAGAGTTCCATTAGATGTTTGTCAAACTTAACCAAGCCTTCACACCAATGTCTCGATAGGGTCTCGGAGGCTAATGGTACTCGTCCCAACCTGGGCTTGGGTTCAAACGTCAACTTAAATCAACGCAATTCAAGTACTCAACCCATTTAACATGTCGTCGACTCTTTTTATTTTTCACCAAAACTCTAAAAACTTGTTAAGAAATATGTCTTATATGGAGAGAAAGTAACCTGTATATTTACCAGGACCCATTCAGTAATTTAACTGGGGCTCAACAATCACATGAATACACTGTAGAGAGATGAGACCACACTGTGCATTATGTTATGTTACAAGAAAAAGCTGACACACAATCAGTTTATAAGGTTATATTAGTAATTGCATGAAAAATATGATATGACTCTACCTTAGGTGCGTTTGGGCTCGCTTATTATTAAAGCTTGTTAGTTGTTAGTTTGTTACCGTTTGATTCAAAGATTTCAATGGAATTTGATGAAAATGAATTTGGATTTTCTTCAAAACGACATGTCTGGTTAAAAGATTTTAAAAGAATGTGATGGAAAGAAATTTAAAATTTTTCAATGTAAACCCAACATAACAAAAAAAGAAATACAAATTTTTTTCCATCAAATTTCTTTAAATTCGATGAATCAAACAGCCCCTAGAATATTGGTGGTGTATAGAATTCTAATGAATTTTGGGATGCCATATTAACATATCATTTTCTTATTATTATACAAATTCTTTGTAATGCATACAATTGTAAAAAGTTTAATTGATTACCTATAATTTATTTTATACAATTAGTCTATAATTTATTTTATACAATTAGTCAATGCCCTCTAAATGGTTCATGGGATACAATGTCATGTTGTCAATTGTAATGCATAAATTTATACATACCACTCTAACGATTCAATTTTATCTCCGATACAACTCATATACAACTACCATTACCAATGTTCTTATTTTTATCAGGCTTATTTTTGACAAATCAAGTTTTGGGGGCTTATTTTCTGATTAATAAACTTATTTTTCATATTTAATTCATAATAAACTTATAATTCTATAAATAAGCTATAAAAATCTAGCGTATCGATATAAACTATAAGCTTCAAAAATAAGCTAGGCGAAACACCCCCGGGTCGTTATTTGATACACAAATCATTCATTTGTTTTCGCTGAAATAAAAGTCTTATGTATGGTAGAGAACTAAAGATTTGGTGAAAATTTGAAGCTTCTTTATTTGTGTGTTTATATCACTTAGCGAATGTGAATGGTATTATATTATAACCCAATCGACTAGGAAGCTAGAAAACCCAAATTTTAATAGGGATAAGTAGACGGTAAGACGGGGCATGTTGAATTGTTGAGGGACCTCAGGCCCAACCCATTACGTTTTCTCGTTTAACAAGTAATTGCATGGTTATAATTAAATATTCGTAATTAGAGTCTCAATGATGCTAAAATTTTCTTAAAATAATCTAAGTGGACACCCCATTGGTGTGAGAAGGCCTAAGCGGTTTTTCGCATAGCTTGCGCATAGTGCAGGTCCCACTTATATATTATATATTGTATTTGGCCGAAGAGAGGGGGGTCCATGTTATGGGTTTCCCTTAACATGTTTCCCTATCAGAATATGAACGGGTGGGCTGCTGATGACACGATGATATTTCAGCCTATGATCCGTCAGTGATTCCAAAATGATCGTTTAAAAAAAACTGCATGGTTATAAATCAAACACACTGATTGGATATAAACAAGATATAGCGATGAACGAAAATCCGAAAATACCGGTACGGGTACCGAATACCGATACCGTTTGGTATTCACTACGGTATTCGGTTTCTACT
>JAOEHQ010013275.1:0-15863 GCA_025447715.1 Asclepias incarnata
CAACTAGTATTCCTTATGATCTCGAACTCTCGCACCAATTTTCTAAATATAAAATGCACTTAAAACTCGAATGAACACGAACTCGCTTAATTTCATACCTAATGTCTTACAATTGCACTCACACATGACTTAATTGACTAATGACGGAGTGTATGGACTTGTATGGACGGTTGTCATACAATTATAGATTATCAAATATGTCGAAGGGTAATTTCATTAACAGACTGATACAAAATACAAGACTTGATCACAAACACATCTAGACTGTTGTTGTCATCGAAACATGCACTTACAATCTACGTAAGTTGAGCGGCTTTTGCCACTCTCGATAAGGATATCGGGAGGTTGTGTGTAGGTGGTAATAAGACCTATAGGGAACCTCACACCTGACATTATGGGTAAACATTTCGGTGGTCTATCGGTGTTGTTAGGATAGACATAACCTATCCACGAGTAATCCGTTTAAACTGACATATAGTAGCCGGCCAATACCACCCAGAATACTCTAGCAATGTGACTAACTCGCATGGGGAGTGTCTAGATTATCCCAATTGATATACAATGATAAGCACTCTAACAAACTCTTAGTATTTTTATGTGTTTTAGGCTTCCTAGTACCTAGCTAACACATACAACTCATTGTTTCAACATTTAGGGCCCTATCGTCCAACCTGTCATGACAACCGATAAAGGTCTACTGTACTAGATATATAGGCCACATATACCAACATGTATCACATATATCAAAATTTATATTCAATAGTGTAAACATGCAAATTTATATCCCAAATAACCTCTCGTATAGTCCCAATAGCCGAACATACGTACGAGGAGTTATTACCAAGGTTTATTAGGACATACGACTTTTGGATGTGTCCCTCGTGTGGAAAAAGTAGTTATCTTACCTCTTGCGGGAGTACAAACAACCAATAACTACTTTACAAAAGCTTGTTAAGTATTCCCGACAAAGAACAATTGATTATGAGTCAAACGAACCGAAAACGCAAAACGGTGTCCAGGTGTGCCGCACCCACCTGCACAAACACTTTGGTTGCTAGTGCTTCACATGTGCGCAGCACCTAGGCTCAGGTGCGCTGCACCTGGAGCCTAATGACCCAAAACCTTGTTTTTCAAGCCAAAACAACCCCAACTCAATACCAAACAACCGCCATGACCTCTAGGCATAGAATATACACAAATAGGTTACAATTGATCGTGCACCATCAATTGTTGTAGCGATCGTCTAGACACAAAATAGGTCTTTGAAATCACCTGAAATTGACACAACTTGTTACAAACGATCATCAAACACCCAATTAGACTCATGTCTAGTAATCGGTTAATATATCTGATCAAAACAATAATAAAATGACATTAATATGCTAACTTAGAGCAGATGAGAATCAAAGGATCGAAAACTTGCAATATCTTTCACGAAAACACCTAATTTCAGCTAGAATACACAAAGGGAGGCTACGGCTTTCTTGGGTGGCTTAGAAACTAAAATGTGATCGAAATTAAGGTACCCTAACCCCTCAAGTGCAGACTTTTGTTTCGCCAAAATGACACTTAGGCCCCTCAACCAGTGTAACGACATTATAAGGCCTCTCCTTATCATGATGAGATCATACCCTCATCTTCACTGTCACATCAGCTTTTTTCTCTCCAAGAACACCCCTTCCCTATCATGATCTCTTTCTCACACCATCCCCAATTAAAAAATTATAAACCCACACACACATACACACATCCGGTCTCACACACACACCTCTTCTTTCCTCAACGTTATTTGGATGAGGCACGATGATGACCAAGCAAGATGAGCCCATGCCTATCATGTCTTCCATAGTGAGATTCAAGATGAGGCTACGATCAGATGATAGGGAGCGGCCTAACCACATTTTAACAACATAAATGGTAAACAATTAACATCATATAAATGACACATCATCAACAAATTAATGTGAGTATGATGTGGCTGGAAATATAATGTGAATATTATGTGGCTGGAAATATAATGTGAGTTTCCACCTCGAATATACAGAGCATCAACATCTAGTTCAACTACAAAAACTGAATTATTTGTATATAACATTGAGCACATTAAAAGACAAAAAACTAACACAATAATGAAGGGAGCATGGAAGTGCTGAAATGCCAAATTAAGCCTAACAGGGAAATCTTCACATAATCATTCTCCCAAAAAAGGGTAGCTCATTACACTAGCTTGGAATCGAATCAGCCAAAAACCAACTTAGCTACCCAGAAAACCCCCTGCAAAAACAATAACTTTGTAGATAAAACATCCACCATGATCACAGAAAATCAAATCTTTGTTACCTCATCGCTCAAGGGTGTGCCGGCCATCCCCCAAGGTCAACGATCACAGAATGATCTGGCTTAAATAGCTTTCATGGTATTTATAATCGGTTGTGTCAAAGAAAGTTATGATCGCATACATATATGTTTGTATAGAACTAAATTGGTTATTATGCACAAGCGTTATATGTTACAATATTTTTAATAAGGGATTATTACATGTGGATATAACTAACTATGACCACATGCATATGTTATCTAAAGATCTCGTAAAATGTCTATGCCATGTAATTAACTTTCAAATCCTGGTTATTAGATGTACCCAGGTACATGTGACAACCATATAACCTGCCACTTATAAATTTTTTATTGGTCTGATATATCTAATAACCCAGATTTGAAAGTTCATTACATGACATAGACATTTTACTAGATCTTTACATAACATAGACATTTGATCATAGTTAGTTACATTCATAAGTAATAATCTCTTTTAATAACTGTTATTTACTTGATAATATACTTTAATATAGTTAATAGCATTAATATTGATAACAGATGACTTGGAATTTATTGCATTAACATTCTATATTTGTCGTGGAATTTAACAACCATTGGATGTAATTATTTGACCAACCTCAAGGGACGTTACCTACAATTATATCATGAGTTAACCACCAATAAACTATCGTTGAAAATGTGTTGATTGTTTGAAGATAAAAACATTTAATGGTTAGAATTTGTTTTAAAAGAGAAGAAATGTGGTGGAGGGAGTAAAATTTGAACATCATTTTTATATAGGTTATAATAGTCCTGGATGGTACCTTTTAACAGCAACTATAATTAAAACACCCTTTGTTGAAGGGCTGAATGTGTTTTGGTCAACCCATAGTATCTGCAAACTCTCCCTCATTGAATAACAAATCTTGATGAAAGTGTCTTGTAGCTTTTTCCAAGTCAGCGAACACAAAAACTTTCGAACTTGGATTAAGAATTCTTAAATCCAACTTCGAAAGTTTCCTTTTCTTCTTTCGTCAAGAAAAGCTTTCAAACTCGGATTAAGAATACTTGAATCGGCAGTATTACCCGCAATTTCACTGTTGCCCTCGTTATTACTTGAATCAACATGGGCTGAACAATAAAGATAAAAATTGTTAAAATATGTATTTATCTATGCAACCTTAATATTGATCTATACTTATACACTTATAAGTATTTGTGCAGGTTAATGATATAAGAAGTATGCTTTTGGAAACATGACACAAGTTCAGGGACTAAAGTGTGAATTGTAGAAGTTTGAAAGAAAGTGACAAGAAGGAAAGAAGAGGGGCTGTTTATGAAGATTATTTTTGATCCTGCACATATATATATACCCAGTTAGGGTTCTTGGCCAGATAATCGTATTCATATTTTTGTTATTCATCTTCACACATATTATTCTATAATTTTCTGTATTATCTTATCTATCAAGAACTAATTGATAGATAAGTTTTTTAGGATAGATTATACTCTTCAGATTCTCTATAATTCTTAATAATATTAATCAATCAAGCCGACTTGGCTTGGGTATTTTCTGGTTGTATTCAAGATCTGTTGATCTTGATAATCTGCATTTATATTTCGTTTATGGTATCAGAGCCAAGTTACTCTGATTACTGGTTCGTTTTCTCTTCAAAGAATTAGGGCGTATTTCGTTTTATCGAAACCCTAATTTTTTTCTCTCCTAAATTTTTGGGGATTTCTGGTTCTGATATTCTGGGTTGAGTTTATAATCTCTGATCTTGGTGATTTCCGCTGCGGTTCTTCGTATCTGCCTCTTATCTTGATTAAAATATTTTTCAAGATCTGAGGTGTTCTCTATTCATTCTTTTGCCGATAGCACTGTATTGTATCTTCTTCCCTTGTTTAATTTCTTGTTATCTTGTTGGTTATCTGGTATTGCTCCCTAAGAGTGGGGTGTTAACACTTGACCTTCTCTTTTAAGGAGTTCGGAAACCTGTCCCTGGCACTACCACGGGTGCAATACTAGTACCACTTTCTCTCTGAGGAATTCTTGTTTTTTTTTTTTTTGATTGTTTTTTGTTCTATCTGTGTTATTGTTTTTTCTTTCATATTATTGTTTGTGAAAATTTTGTTTTCTCATTATATTGTTTCTTTGGTTTCTTAGTTTCTTGTTTTATTTCAGTTTTTTTTTGGTTTGTTGATTGTTTGTAATTGATAATATGGTTAATACTCCTCCTGCTTCTGTTCATGGGGGGAATACCCCTCCTCATTCTGTGCATAATGAAGAGTCTGATTCTGAAATAGATAATATGTTTGAAACTAAAATCAGTAAGTTGGATTTTGGAAATCCTTATTATCTTCATGCTAGTGACACTACAAACACACCTCTAATAAGTTTAAAATTAAAAGGAACAGAAAATTATAATGTCTGGAGTTGTGCTATGTTACTTGCTCTTGAAACTAAGAATAAAAAGGGTTTTATAGATGGATCTTGTATTAAATCTGTTGATAATGATGTTTTAGCCCATCAATGGGAAAGATGTAATGCTGTTTTGTTGTCTTGGATTCTAAATGCTGTTTCTAAAGAGTTATATTTAGGACAAGTGTTTTCTAAAAATGCTGTTGTTGTGTGGAATGAACTTAAAGAAACTTATGATAAGGTTGATGGTGTTGTCACTTTTAATTTGCATAATAAAATCAATTCTTTGTGCCAAAATGGTTCTTCTGTATCTGAGTATTATCATAAGCTGAATTCCTTGTGGAAACAATTTGATGCTTTAATTAAACTGCCAACATGTGTGTGTCATGCTGCTAAGGAGTTTCAAGACCATAATCAACTATTAAAACTAATGCAGTTTCTTATGGGTCTAGATGAATCTTACAATGCTGTTAGGAGTCAAATTCTTACTCATGATCCTCTGCCTTCTGTGAAAAGTGCTTTTGCTTTAGTATCTAGAGAAGAGTCTCATAAAAATGCTTCTGCTAGTTCTGTGACTAATAAGTCTGTTTCAAATGTGTTTGCTTCTAAAGTTGTTGATAATAAAAGGAGATTTAATGGTAACAATAATAACTTTAATAATAATTTTGGAAACAGAGGTCCTAATACTAGTCTGAACTGTACTAACTGTAAAGGTGTAGGACATACTGTTGATAGGTGTTTTGAAATTATTGGTTATCCTCCTGGATATAAGAAGAAAAATAATTTTCAAGGAACTCAATCTTCTCAAAGAAATATGTATAGTAACAATGTGATGTCTGACAAGTCTAAATGTTTTGTTGATAATGCTAGTTCTAGTTCTGGTTCTCCTTTCTCTTTGACTGATGCACAGATGTCCAAGCTTATGAGTCTGTTGAATGATAAACCTGTGATTTCTGGAAATCATGCCAATATGGCAGGTACTTTTTTTTAATGCAAATGTTGTTTTTAACAATAACTTTGATAAGTTTTTTTGTGCTTTTAGTAACAAAGGAATTAATCTTGGTTGGATCACTGATTCTGGTGCTAATCAGCACATGACTTCTAGTTCTGAAAATATTGAAAATGGTATAGATGTGTCTGACTTAAATCTTACTGTGGGTCATCCTAATGGAACTTTAGCCAAGATTGTTATGATAGGAAATTTAAAGCTAAACAACATGGTCACTTTGTTTGATGTGCTTGTGATTCCTGAATATTGTGTTAGCTTATTAAGTGTTCATAAACTTGCTAGAGATAGTAAAAGGTTTATTGGTTTTGATGAAAATAAATGCTATATTCAGGATTTGAGAACAAGAACCACTCTTTGGACTGGTAGTCAGAATGGTGGTTTATATGTGGTTGATGATTACTCTACTTGTCAAGGTGTGTCTAATAGCAGTGCTTATGTTTGTTATGTTTCTCAATCACTTTGGCATTGTAGGCTTGGTCATCCTGCTGACCAAGTGTTGTCTGTTCTTAAGAATAGACTTAATGTTGACCTTAATTCTAATCCTTCTCCCTGTGACATCTGCCATAAGGCTAAACAGACAAGGGAGCCTTTCCCTTTAAGTGATCATAAGTCTATGGATCTAGGTGATCTAGTTCATTTAGACTTATGGGGGCCTTACAAGATTACCAGTAGGGATGGGTACAAATATTTTCTTACTATTGTGGATGATTTTTCAAGAGCTGTTTGGACTTTTTTGATTAAGTCCAAAGATGAAGTATTTGAAAATGTTCAAGATTATGTCTTACTTTTAGACACTCGGTTTAATAAAAGGGTAAAAGTTTTAAGAACAGACAATGGAACTGAATTTGTGAATTTTAAAATGAGTCAAATGTGTTCTGAAAAGGGGATTATTCACCAAACTACTATTGCTTACACACCTCAACAAAATGGGGTGGTTGAAATGAAACATAGGCACTTGCTTAATGTTGCCAGGTCCCTTATGTTTCAGGGGGGATTACCTCTTACTATGTGGACTGAGTGCATTCTAACTGCTACCTATTTGATTAACAGGCTTCCTTCTTCTGTGTTGAATGGTTATTCTCCTTATTACATGATATATAAATCTGATCCTTCTCTTTCACATCTAAAGTCATTTGGTTGTCTTTGTTATGCTACCATTCTTAACAATTCTGATAAGTTCAGTAGTAGATCTGAAAAGTGTGTGTTTATTGGTTATGCTAATTCAAAAAAAGGATACAAGCTTTATAGTTTGGATACTAAAACTGTTTTGTTTTCCAGGGATGTGAAATTTTATGAAACTGTGTTTCCTTTTAAGATGAAAAATTTTAAAGAAAGTCAAAATGGTTTTGAAACTAAAAATGAAAATAAATCTTTAAATCATTTAAATTTCTTTGACACTTGGTTTTCTGATAAAGACAATGACAATGGCTTTGCACCCTATGATGATGAGAAGGATATGTCTGAATGTGATGGCAATGATTCTAACTTGTTAGGCAGTCATAGGCATATCATTCCAGATAGTCCTAATTCTACCACAAGGCATGAGTCAACTGCAACACATTCTGATGACAATAGTAATTCTGAGGGTATTGATGCTAATATGTTTTATGAGCCTGTCATGCAAGATAACATACATGCTGATGCCAATATCAGAAAATCTCAAAGAACTTCTCATGTTCCTAGAAAGTTTGATGACTTTGTTTTAGAAGGAAAAGTTAAATATGGGGTTGAAAAAGTTGTTAATTATTCTTTGCTTAACACTGAGAATTTCTGTTTTGTTACTAACTTAAATAAAAGTTCTGAACCCAAAAAATTTTATGAAGCTTCAAAAGATTTGAATTGGGTTCAAGCAATGAACAATGAGATGGAAGCTTTACATAGAAACAATACTTGGGAAATTGTTGATCTTCCTAATGGAAGAAAACCTATAGGATGCAAATGGATTTTTAAAATAAAATATAAGGCTAGTGGTGAAATAGAAAGGTATAAAGCTAGACTAGTTGCTAAGGGTTATAGTCAAAGAGAAGGTCTTGATTATGATGAGACCTTTGCTCCTGTGGTTAAAATGGTAACTGTTAGATGTTTGCTTTCTATTGCTGTTAATAATAGCTGGCCTTTGTTTCAACTTGATATTAATAATGCATTTCTATATGGTGATCTTCATGAAGATGTATATATGAGTTTACCTGAAGGGTACTATGATTCTGATTCAAACAAAGTTTGCAAATTGGTTAAGTCTTTGTATGGTTTAAAACAGGCACCAAGGCAATGGAATGAGAAACTTAATGGTGCTTTATGTGAATATGGTTTTAAGCAAAGCAAAAGTGATTATTCTTTATATGTTTACAATAATGGTTCTGTGTTTCTTGCCTTGCTAGTATATGTGGATGACATTGTCTTAACTGGTAATAATGTGGAAGAAATAGATAATGTCAAGCAGTTTTTAAAGTCTAAATTCATGATTAAAGACTTAGGAAAGTTGAAATATTTTCTTGGTATTGAAGTTTTATATCAATCTGATAATCTGTGTTTATCTCAAAGGAAGTATTGCATGGAGTTACTTCATGAATTTGGTCTTCTTGGGTGTAAACCAATGAAGACTCCTATGGAAGTTAATTATTCCATTTCTAGAACTTCTTCTAAGAATAATTTGCTAAGTAACATCTCTGTGTATCAAAAACTCATTGGTAAACTGATATATCTTACTTTAACAAGACCTGATATCAGTTATTCTGTTCATGCTTTAAGTCAATTTATGCATGCTCCTACTGATGAACATTTAAGATTAGCTTTCAGGATTCTAAGGTATCTAAAATCTTCTCCAGGTAAGGGTATTGAGTTTGTTAAGACTGGTAAGTTTGATTTGTATGCTTTTGTTGATTCTGATTGGGGAAGGTGTTTAACCACTAGAAGGTCTGTAACTGGATTTGGTGTTTTCTTTGGAGGGTCTTTAGTATCCTGGAAAAGTAAAAAGCAACAAACTGTTGCTAGGTCCTCTGCTGAGGCAGAATATAGGGCACTAGCATCAGTTACTTGCGAAATTCTTTGGATCAAAAATTTGTTACATGACTTAAACATTGGTAATTTTCTTCCTGTCAATATCTTTTGTGACAATAAGTCTGCTATTCAAATAGCAGGCAACCCAGTCTTTCATGAGAGAACTAAGCATCTTGAAATAGATCTTCATCTTGTAAGAGAAAAGATTAATGCTGGGTTGGTTAAGGTGATTAAACTTGATTCAAAGGACAATGTTGCTGACATATTTACAAAGAGCTTATGTTTTAATCAGCATACTAATCTAAGTTACAAACTTGGATTGACAGATTTGTTCAAGGTTAAGGTTGAGGGGGGATGTTAAAATATGTATTTATTTATGCAACCTTAATATTGATCTATACTTATACACTTATAAGTATTTATGCAGGTTAAATGATATAAGAAGTATACTATTGGAAACATATCACAAGTTCAGGGACTAAAGTGTGAACTGTAGAAGTTTGGAAGAAAGTGACAAGAAGGAAAGAAGAGGGGCTGGTTATGAAGATTGTTTTTGATCCTGCACTTATATATACCCAGTTAGGGTTCATGGCTAGACAGATCACATTCATATTTTGTTATTCATCTTCACACATATTACTCTATATTTTCTGTATCATCTTATCTATCAAGAACTAATTGATAGATAAGTTTTTAGGATAGATTAAACTCTTCAGATTTTCTATAATTCTTAATAATAATAATCAATCAAGCCGACTTGGCTTGTGTATTTTCTGGTTGTATTCAAGATCTGTAGATCTTGATAATCTGCATTTATATTTCGTTTAATTCGGATACTTCTTTATCATATACATGATAATTTTTTTAACGTTACCGCAATATAGACTATGTTACGTCATCTAAACTAGTGCCATGCCATGGGTTTGCAAATTTCTAATTCTAAACCTTTTTCTAATTTTTTTTTCTTTGAAAGGTATATATCATTCACTATGCCCCACTAAATACAAACCCGTCATCTACAAGTTGTCAATGACGCTTGGTTAGATTCTACTTTGAATTTTATTAATTTAATAAAGAAAACATAAATAGTTAATCTTACCAGGGTGACCTTTTATCCAAAAAAATATAAATAGTTCTGAATATATATGTATATATAGTTTCTGTTGCTTCACGACACTTAAAAGCTACTTCCGTACGATACATACATCAATGTATTTTTTTACGATTTGTATAATTGATTAAATTGCTTGATGGTGAGGCGACGTGAAGTTTCCAACTCTGCATCTTGGGTTCATTGGAGTTTGATTTTCGATGTGTTTGTGGAAAAGATAATGCAGGAGGCTTTTGTCTATTAAGGAGATGCGAAAAAACTAAATTTAATTTGAAAATCTTATAGAGTGATTGTAAAAGAAAACGATATAAAAAATTCTTATGAACTGATTCTTTTAAATAGAAAATTCTTATGAACTGATTTTTTTAAATAAGCAACTCTGAATGACAAAATGATGACTAGTTTGGCGAGCTTATGGAGCACTTGTTTAAAAAGCTACTTCAAATTAGTAAATTTTGGAATGATTCATTGAGTAATCGTTCGAAAGATCATTAATTTTTTCTCTCGATCTCATCTTTTGATTTGATCAAATGTCAGGATCATATTCTTTTATTTTACCAAATATCATTATCATATTCTTATGAATAATAATGATATATCGTCCTACAAAATCCTCCTAATAATCTCTCTAATATCATGATTACTGTGTAATCTATTAATTCTCTTTTACAATTTCATCATTTGATTTTACTAAATGTCACGATCATATACTTAAGAGAATTATAAGAGAGATTTTTTAAAAGGATATATTATTTTTCAAGACAATTGTCATAAAACTGAATTAACCAATTACAGACTTTAATTTTTCAATTAACCCATCGGAAGCTTAGTTTACCTAAAAGTAAATTTTCCTATCTAAAAAATCTCTACGATTTATTAAATGTTATTTAACCTCAACTTACATAAAGTTAGACTTTTCTATATCAAGAACTTATAAAATTTAAATTTAAACCCAATAACCAAAAATTGGACTTTTATAACTTAGTAGATTTCATTTATATAAGTTTAAAATAAGATTGAATATCATATGAATATAAACAATTTCTATTTAACTCTTAAATATTGTAAATTGAAAGTAAAAATTTAAAATTAAATGATGTATATGAATATCTAAATCTAAAATATCATTATGCATACAAATTTTCTTAATATTTTTACGTCATTATTTTAATTTAATCGTGTATATATATCCACAACACTAAACTCTAGCAACCTATATAGAAATACATATATCTCCATCTCTGTATCATTTGTGTATAAACCGCTCGAAAAGATTATTTATTTAATTAGTAGTGTCAAGTTTATTTTGACTTCCACGTGGCCAAGATGTGTATGGCGTTTGGACTTATCGAGATTTAACATGATAAATTCAGGAACAACAAACGATATATCTATTAAATTAAACTTGCGTATATATCTAAAATTCCCACTTTAAACATGCATCTAAGATGTTTTAATTCTTAATCAGCCAACGGTATTGAAACTAATGGAGTATTATCTATACCAAACCTTCTATGTTTACTTGAAAATATATATGTATGTTAAGATTAGAAAAAATAGATAAATGATCCGGCCATTACACTGGAAGTTGTCTAGCGCGTAGGTCTCCTAGCAATAAGGATTATATATAAGATTACCATTGTAATTTTATGCTATATATATTTTAGTCAAACTAAATTACACAAACGTACACCAGCACAAATTTAGGGTGAGTTTGATTTAAGGATAGAAGAATGAAGGAATCAATTCCATTTCATTGTAGTGTTTGCTTTATTGCTTTATTATAAACTAGATTAACCCCGTGTGTTACAGCTGGGGAATTATTATAAACATTTCAAAAGACACGTTAAAAACATATGTTATTGAATAAACCATGTTTCAAATCCCCCAATAATTTTTAAGTTATCATAATAAAGTGTAAAAGGAAAGAAAAATGGTTGATTTATTTATCTTTGAAGATAAAAAAAAAGCAATATTATCAAGAATAGAATTTCTAGATATGATACACGAAGTAAGAAAGGAGATATCTACATATAAATTTAAAATCAATAGCAATTTCCTAAATTCACTCCACAATAATTCCTATAATTAGGTAAAATTAATAAGATAATTAAGTTAAATTAATTCCTGTCTTAGTTCTATATATATAGAGACTCGGTAAGTATCAAACCCTATCAATTTAAATAAATTTCAAACGCACAAAACGTAATGGGTTTCAATTAAAAATCAAGCTCATAAATATAAATGCAATAAGGTATTATATGCAAATGATAAAAAAAAAAAAAAAACTTTGTAATTACATACGTATACAATAACTAAAGTAATATATGTTAATTTTATAAACTTTACGTACTATTATTCTTGTTCTTGTATATACTGGACTTCACGACCACCACATCAGCCTCCGCCACCACCTCCTCCACAACCACCGCCACCACCTCCTCCGCCACAGCCACCACCTCCACCTCCGCCACCATCAACTGTTGAGCCAGCAAAAAAGAAACCGCCGGTATGTCCATTGTGACGACGATGTTTCTTATGAGAGTTATGATCATTAGAGTCACCACAAGCAAAGATAATCATGGACAAAATAGATATAGATAGGATTATCATGCATAACATGAACACTATATGTGAGCCTTCAAACTTAAGAAATATTCCTCCTGGTTCACTGCTCTCACGACTAATTAAACGAGCCATAAATGGAGGTTGTATATGTTACTTTGCATGTATAAGTTTGCAATTTATATATTATATAGGATAAGATGTTTGACAAAGTCATGGAGTCAATTAATTGTGTTGAATATACGAGTAATAAATAAACACTTTGCTAGTTAGGGGTTTTTTCCTCCTACCAGGTATTGGAGGATGAGAAGGTATGTAAAACTAGCTTAAGCTAGAGCCTTCGCTGCGATGATTAATCCACACCTTTTAAAAAATAAAAAATAAAAAATAAACACTTGCACTATTAGGAAAAAGCATGGAAAGTTCAATCAGGTCCTTGCTTATTTGGAAAAAAGTTTAGAGTTGAATCCCACATAATGATTGGGGTAGTAAAAATTTAGAGTTTAATCACAGACATAATGATTGGGGTAGTAATGACAAGGGAATGGAATAATTAAACTACGTGTATATTATATTGCATGATATAAACTGCGAGTATAATCTGCCAGCTGCTTAATTATATGAATCAAACTACACGTATATAGTCAACCTTCATATAACCCTCTTTACCTGCTAAATATAATATGACCATCATATCAAACTGCTACTATATTATATTGGTCATATATTACATCAAGGTGCATACTACAGCTATATGCACAGAAAGATAAATTGTTATCCTTTAATGGATCCATTTTGCAACGTCAATCCGCATATATTTATATAATAATTTGCACATTAAACTTGTGATCTCAAAATTACATCACACATTTCACATAATGATCACAACACAGACAATTACATCAAATAAATACTCGCACCATCAGCTATACACCTAACACATTGTTAGTCTAATAAACATCTTAGCTAACACATTTCTAGCTTGTTTTTCTTTCTGGCTAATATATAACTGGTTTAACGCTATAATCATACCCCAGTATACAATAATGACAACTAGAAAATCAAGCCATGTTGCAATTAATCTCCACAATTTATTAGCAATCCTACACACCAAAAAAAGATGATGTGTAGTTTCCAATTCAGTCGAACAAAGCGGGCACAATACCGATGGAATAACATACCTTTGTTAGAGAGATTATAGCGAGTCGGGATACGTTCAATTAACATTCTCCAAACAAGAATATTAACCTTTTTAGGCATGAGATTATTCCACCTTGTAATGGCCGAATTCGTCGGGAGCAAATGATCATCAATGCGGATTCTAGTATCTTTTACAGAAAAACCAATCGTATCAGACAAGGACTAAACCCATTTATTTGTATTTTCATTTAGAACCACATTTTCAAGAACTGTATGTAGCTCAAGCCACTCGCTTTCCTCAGCTCCACTCTTTAGAGATCTTCGCCATTGAGAAGAAAATAATTCCCCATTCCATCGGTCAGAAAACAAAGCATTTTTTTGTTGTTCCAAATTGTAAAGACGAGGGAACCTCTCGTGACAAGTAGTATTACCAAACCAACAGTCGTGCCAGAAAGAAACCGTTCTACAATTACCAATATTTAGAGACAAAGCATGAAGAGAAATGATGCTTTTTTGGTGCAAGTCAACAACGACTTTAGAGATTTGGTTCCACAAACCATGTTTCATGCCTCCATTAGAAGTCCAAGACCAAAAGGATAATGGTATATGAATATTTTTAAGAACTCTAACCCATAACGAGTCAGAATTATTGACATAACGCCATCTCCATTTGAGCAACATCCATTTGTTAAACGCATCAAGAGATCCAAAACCGAGACCACCATTGTATTTACTTGCCAAAACTCTATCCTATTTAACCCAATGCATCCTTTTAATCTCGTCATTACCACCCCAAAAAAACTTGCAACGTAAGGATTCAAGTCTCTTATTAACCACATTTGGCATGCGAAATAACGATAAATAATAAGACCCCAAACTACCAAGGACCGATGAGACTAACGTAGAACGACCACCAAAAGACAAAAGTTTTGCATTCCGCTTTGACAATCTCTTAATAAATTTCTCAACAATCGGTTTCCAAGAGTTGAACTTATTCACATTTGCCCCAATTTGGATCCCCAAATACACAAACGAGAAAGAGTCTTTACCACAATGAGCTAAAGTAGCAAAATGATCAATCTACAAATCACGAACCCCGATACCATAAAGTTTAGATTTTTGCAAATTAATTTTTAACCCCGAAGCCAGATGAAAACAAGAAAAAGCTGTCATGACATTCTGCAAATTATCCTCCGCCCAATCCCCCAAAAAAAGGACATCGTCAGCATATATTAAATGAGAAATTGAAATATCACCCACCTGAATACCACGAATAGCTCCCGCTTCTTTTACGTCTTCTAAGGTAATGTGGAGACCCTCCATGGCCAAAATAAAGAGAAACGGCGCTACTGGATCCCCTTGAAGAATACCACGTTCAAATGAGAATTCTTTAGTAGGGCATCCGTTGACAAGAATGGACGATCTAGTAGAATGAAGACATCCAGAAATCTAGCTGATGCACCAACGTCCAAAACCCATAAACGACATCATAGTCAATAAGTAATTCCACTCAAGGGAATCATAAGCTTTAGCAATATCAAGTTTAAGAAACATAGCTTTTTTCTTCTTCCGTTTGAGGTGGTCAACAATCTCATTCAATATTAAAGGGCCATAAAGAATATTTCTCCTTTTTATAAACGCCGACTGCTAGGCATGAGCACCGGTCAAAACCCAGCCCGGCCCGACCCGGACCGGCTTGGCCTGAAACCCGAAGTTGCAAGAAAATCAAACCCGAATCCCGGCCCGTTAACCTCTTGGGCTGTTCGGTTCGGTCCCGGGTTAAAACGGGTCGGGTTCGGTTTTTTAAAGCTTGTCCCGAAATTGTTGTTTGTAAGCTTTACACAACCTGTTGTGCGTGAAATCGTTATACTCATCTTCATAACTTGTTCTTCCATATCTACAATAGTAGCTCTTGTTGGCTTAGAGTATACAAAGTTTACTTAGAGAAATGAGAGAGATAGAAAGAGAGGTGTGTCGTGTATGTATTGTCTATATATGTCTGTGAAATTCAATAGGTTTTGTAAATTTCAAACAAATGGACTAAGTTGGACCACGTCATTGTGTTTTTACATGTCCATAAAATAAAATAATAATATTATATATCATTGAGTATGTAATACAGCTAAGACTTGTACTAGTTTCTTGTACTATAACAAATTAACAATCTATAATAATAATAATAATAATAATAATAATAATAATAATAATAATAATAATAATAATAAGGGTTAAGTCACGGGATTACCCACGTACTTTTCCCGATGTACACGGTTGCCCATTTTACTTTTTTATTGATACAT
>JAOEHQ010013286.1:0-15858 GCA_025447715.1 Asclepias incarnata
TACACATTCTTGGATTTATCCCAAAGAGGATACAACAGATCACATGTTCTGTTGATCCTCTGTCTTCAATTCAGACTCTTGCTTTCACTTTCCCGCCTATTTTCAATATCCAAATGTGCGGATAAGATCAACACATAATCTTCAAAATGGCTCGCTGAAGACTCGCTGAGGACTGACTTCAGCGACCAAGTCTTCTCAGCGAATCATGGTCCTAACACAAACATCATTAAAAAATTATGTGTATTCATATTATGTTAAATTTATATATACATTGTAAATATGTTATAGATATGAAAATTCTATTTTATATAACTTGAACTTAAATTAAATTATATAAATTGTAGATATCATTTAGATAGGTAGATTTAATTTTAGGTAACTGATCGTTGAGATTTTCTAATTAAGAAATACCAATTTCTAAGTAAGTTAAGGGTCAAATAAAAATTATTGGTTAATTAAGTTTTAGGATAACTTTCTTTTATTAATATTAAGATAAACAGTTTATTTTTCTTTTGTATTTTGCGGATTACTTTTCGTTTAATACTCAAGAAGATTAATGGAAATTTCAAACACAATAAGGGTGAAGAGGCCAAAATTTGACTGGGTGATAACCAATAAGAAGATGTCATGTGACTCACAACAAATATGTCAAATCATGCCAAAAGCAAAGGGGTGAGGATACCGATTTTCATCGGCATAGTGATGCCTAAATTAAAAAAAATAATAATCAAAGCGAACTACCCAACATGCACCCCGTCTATATACATCAGCATAGTGATGCCGATTTGGGACACCGATGCTGCATGTTGCTATATGCCGATTGATGGAGGGTGAGAATACCGCTTGCCAATTGATGTCAATATCTCATGCCGATGTCTTCATATCGATCACATCTTTCAGCATAATGTATCTTACTTGTTTATCTGTTAGGAGTTAGGACCGTTAGCTAGACTATATGAATATCGGTGATCAATATTTTAATTAGCTATCATGATGAACATTAGCAGGGCGCCTTTGTTTGTTTAAATGCTTCATTCTAATAATTACTTTACCCATTTTACCGAAAATAAAAGTAACATGCATGTGGATTATGATTAAACGTACACTCCATTAGATTAATTTATACATAATTATAATTGCATAATGCATGATGGTATCATTAAGAAACTCTTTGAATCATGAAAGTGTATCCAGCTATAAGAAACATTTACAGTAACAATGTTTAGTAAAACTATGGTCGTTGTTCTATAAGATTATTGTATTTTCGTATCTTTAAACATAAAAAGATTAAAGATATATTTAAGATATATAATATCTCTTTTTTATTACCAAATGGGTTATCAATTTCAATCTGTTTTTTGTAAGTTATTGTCACCACGACTCGTGAATATTTATTTTATCAATTTCTCCACATTTTAGTTATTTTACTAGATTTTATACCCGTGTACATACACGGGTAGCCATAAAACATTACATTTTAAAAACATTATAAAAATTGATATTTCATTATAAACTTCATAAAGATTAGAAGAGTCTTATTATATTACATGTTAAATGACTACATGTTAAAGTATTATATATTTAAAGTATTGCAAACATTGTTATATCATTATTTATTTAATTTATTGATTAGGCTTATTAGATTCTTAGTCTTGTGTATACATACGGTAAGTTAAAAAAATTATATTAAATGCTTTAAATTAGTTTTATACATAATGATATTTTCAATTTATATACTCATTGAAAATGTAAGTTAACATACAGTTTTAATATTTTATGAAAACAAAATAAAGTTATTAATAACATGTTGGAAAATTGTATTATAAAAGGCTAAAAAAAATATAAATTAGTGATGAAAGACAACAAAGTATAATATACAAAATAATTAAATATTTAGCCCTTATTTTAGTGAATAAATTTAATTATTTGTATTCTACACATTTAAATATATTTTACCAAAAGAAAATATATGAATCCTTATCTACACATTTAAATGTGAATGTAGATAAGGATTTCTATTTAGGTGTGAGATTAATTACTAAAAAAAGAAGAAGATAAGTTGTAATAGAAAACAGGTCTACATCTGTGTGTGTCCATATCGAGTCTTTAGTTAGTCTTCCTTGTTTGTTTGTTCAACCAATCGATCATTGTATCACCGTTTATTGTATTAACATATTAATACAAACATACAATTGGTTAATTAGTTTGTTTTATTTACTTTCTTATTTAATCTATAAGTTATGCAAATTTAGCGAACGAACACTACCAAACTCATAAAAAGTTTAGGATAGCATGTGTGTCAGATTTGATGGAACTGAAAAGGATAGGACTAACAATAAAATTTACTTAAAAAAAAAGCCCATGAAAAAGTTGTTTTTGTAAACTTCATTTTCATGTATATAAATATAAGAGAGTTATTAGGGTGAATTTAATTTGTACATCTCCTATAGATCGAGGACCCCTTTACAAAAAAGACGGACACTCGGATACAATTTAAGAATATAAAAATGTATGAAACATAAATGTTATATCAAAGTAGTGCAACATTTTGTATGGTTGAGGAGGGCAACATATGAAACAAGATATTCGGGAACATCCCAATAAATGGATGTCAAATCTATATGGCCCCCAAACAAAAAGGCAAGCAAGAAATTAAAACTAAACCAAATGAAAACAACACTTTCGTAATTAACTAACCGACTAAGGGTATTTTCTTTCCATTTTTATTTTTACCATCCAACTTAACCTCCCGTTAACTTCGCCGCATGCAATACATATATAATCCGTTAACTTTTAACGCCGTTAAACACCCCCCTAGCTTAGGTCTTTGTAAGTCTAAAAAGCCAACTGCACTTAAATTATCACCTTTGCAATCATTGTCCTAACTCCTAACACTCTCTCTATATCTATCTCTCTAGCTTTCTCTCTCTATATCTCACGTCACCGGCCACTATTCTCTCCGCCGGCCACGGCGGCTGATCTTGAACTCTGGGAGCTATAGATATATAAGGCTATAACTTCCTGGCTAGTCATCTTTAAGGTGATCTTTTTAGCTCAATCTCTCTCATTTTATGAATCTTGAAACGGGTTTCAAAAAAGTTTGAATCTTGTTTAGATTGTTACATGGGTTTTCAAAATTTTAAGATTCATGGTTTTAAAGTTTTTTTGTGTTTTTTTCATGCAGGATGTTTGACTATTGTTAAGCAGGTCAAATTATTTGTAGTTAATAAATTAGAAATTATATGGATATGAATAATAGTTTGAGAACGGAATCTCATGTAGCTCAAAAAAACCGGCGACATAAGTTAAGGTTTCAACATAACTCCGATGACCCGACCCATCAACAACATGACCCAAGTAGATATGGATCCATTTCATATGACCCAAGTGTCTTTCCGTCTGAAATGCTTAACTCTATAGCTAGTAATCCACACATTTTGTTACCTCAAAACCATGCTTTTACTATTTCCCATGATCAAGATTCCGGTTCTGGTGCATCTCCGGCGAGTTTTCCGCCGTGTAAAGTGATCGGAGATAATAATTGGAAAAATGTTGTAAGTGGTAGTTCACAAAACCATGTTCAAGTTAGTACTGATCATAATAATTGGAATAATGTTGTCAGTTACTCATCATCATCAAATGTCGGTGTTGGATGTTCTCAAATGGTGGTTGACCATCATCATCAAGATTTGCATAATACTAATGTTCATTTAGGTGATCATAAGAATTACGGTGAAGTACCGACATTCGGTTCTTCGCCGTATTACCAAAATAGTCTCCAAGAGGTTGTTACAACGGCCACAGTTGGAACTCATCATAATGTCCATCAAAGTAAAAACTTTTTGGAGGTCACCAATCAATCTATTCCTTGTTGGATGAATGCTTCTGATCAGCAATTAGGGTTTATAGCACATAGAAATATTGAAAATTGCACAAATGAGAACAATCGTATCACACAAGGCTTATCGTTATCGTTATCGTCGGTTCCTCAAGCTAAAAGCGAGTACCCGAACCTACATTCAGGTCCAAAAGGTTTGAAAGGCGATGTTTCGGATGCAAAACAGTTGATGGGCATGTCTTCTTTTTCTCATAGGAACATTGGCCCTCTTGGACCTTTTACGGGTTATTCTACAATTCTTAAGAATTCAAAGTATTTGAAGCCAGCACAAGAATTGTTGAATGATAATTGTGATGTTGGGGGTCAGGAGTTGGTTCAAACATGTGAGGATACTCACAAGATTCTTGAAGAAGAAATGAGTAGGGTTTCAGGTGGGTCTGGTGCTTCGTCTTCCACGATTTATGGTTCAAATGAACATATTCCCGGCCGTAGCAGTTCTCTATCTGAATCATATCGGCCCGAGTTCCATCAAAAGAAGGCCAAGTTATTATATATGCAGGAGGAGGTATTAATCCTGATTATTTTAATACTTGTTCTTAATGTTGTTTCATGATTTTGATAATGACTTGTGTGCTTAGTGGATATCGATTTGTTTATGGATTTACAAATGATTATCGATCTTTTCCTAATTAAATTATAAAAAAAAAAGGGCTAATGAAAATGTAGTGAGAGCTGATTAACTTTGTTAGATTCACTTTTCATTACTCATTAGTGTTGTTTGTTTATTTTATGAATGGTGTGACCGTGTGATAACCTAATTGATTTTGTTTTTCTATGCATTTTTTATTTATTTATGATTTTAAGCTTAATATTGTGTTTTGTGCATGTTTTCTTATTCTTTTGAAATGCTAGTTGAAGACAAATGAAGATTGATTCTTCAAGTTTACAAAACAAAACATAATAAAACAGTTTTACCACGGATTTTAGTGATTGATTCTAAAATCTTATGTTGCAACACCTATCAACCCGTAGGTCGTGAGTTTTAGTCCCATGGTAGAAAACTTGTAATACGTGTGTGATTATGTTTGGATTGAAATAAAAAGTTGAAATGAAGTTAGTAAAGAATCATTAGTCACCTAAAGTCTTGTATGAAGCAGTGTTTTCTTATCTACAAATATTCTCAATATTGTAAGATGGCTCGATGTACCAACTTTTTTAATTGTGATTGGTAAAGTACTGTGTTTTTCTCCCTATGATTCTAAAAAATATAATGAAAAGATTTACTTTCTTTTTGTTTTTTTTCTTGGTCATCTCATTGTTATTCATTTGTTTGATGTCTTTTCAATGACAAGTTTTTCTCATCGCGATTTGATATAACCACGACTTATCGGCCCCACTAAACTATTTTTTGAATGGAGAAAACTTGGAAATATATTATAAGGTCCAAAATCATAGAAGATTGAACTTTGAAAACTTTCTTCTCAAAAGAGTCATTAAACATACTTTTAACTGTAGTTACCCCACTATTTTGTCACTTTTAAAGTTCTTAATCACACCATGATAGAGGTTTTCACATGCCATGTTTGTTTAATTTTCTGTCCCATCGAGCTTTTCGTTAGAACGAGCCCACAAAAGTGACAGACTTCCGACTGATCCACCCGTCGCTATTTATTTTTTAGTGACAGTTTAGGATTACAACTTCATGAGTTGATGGTTCTTGTTTTTTAATTTTGGAAAAGGTATGCAGAAGGTACAAACAGTATCATCAGCAGATGCAATTGGTGATTTCGTCTTTTGAAACAGTGGCTGGACTTACTACAGCGACTCCTTATGTTTCTTTGGCTTTAAAGTCAGTTTCACGGCATTTCCATTTTGTCAAGAATGCCATTTCTGAGCAACTCACACAAATGAAGAAAACCTTTGAAGACTTGTGCTCTCCAAGCAAAGACTTTGATCGTAATACAACTGATTCATTGTCTCAGTTGAAGTCAATGGACCGTAACTTTCAAAGACACGGGAATTCTAGTGGTGGAACGGGTTTGTTTGGAAACCAACAACCTGTCTGGCGACCTCAGCGAGGCCTTCCTGAACGTGCAGTCTCTGTTCTTAAGGCTTGGCTCTTTGACCATTTTCTTCACCCGTAATACTCTATATATTTTTTCGTCTACGCATATTATATATCATGCATTTCTTATTTATATTGATATGTGTTTTTTTCTTCCAAATTTGATTAATTATAGGTATCCTTCTGATGCTGACAAGCATATGTTGGCGACTCAAACAGGCTTAACAAGAAATCAGGTTAGAACTACGTTGTGATGCTTTATTTACACTAGCTTCACCACATAAGAACTGCAATCTCTTTATAAAAAATGTATTGTGAATAATTGATGAAATTACATACTGTAAAGGTTAATGTCGTGTTCATGATATACTTGACCTGGAAAATCCTCGAAGAAACACCAATTCGCATAAAAATCTTGCAAACTACATTAATATATATATTTCACTATTTTATCATTACTGGTGATATGTGTTCATGAATAAGTCTTGGATTACTCAACTTATAGTTAATTGGTTTTGACCGTAATTCAATGATCTGCTCAAAGTAATATACGTAGATGGTTATCAATTCAGGTCTCAAACTGGTTCATAAATGCCCGAGTCCGCATTTGGAAACCCATGGTTGAAGAAATCCATTCCCTTGAAACTAAAGGATTAGCCGACTCAAATACAAACAATACTCCAACTGATTGTCAAGAGACAAGCTCGGTGGCAAGCAAACAACAAGCGGAATCTTCAAGGAATTCTGGGTCATTAACCATTATAAATGGCCAGAATGCACCGAATGAGCAACTATGGGACCACGACAAACGGTCAAGACAAGACTATCAGATTCCTCCCGCCACATTGGATCGGACCTTTACAAACATTATGCCCTACTCACGAACCACCTTTGAGGCAGGTGGGGTTGGACCTGTTTCACTTACTTTGGGACTCAGGCAAAACGCTGAACATGTGCAACAGTTGCAGCAACATGAACATCAGCTTAGACAGCGGTTTGGAGGTCACTTGATTCATGATTTTGTGGGGTAGTTTTGTAATTTTTACTACGATAAAACACTATTGTAGCATCAAGAAAATCCTATATAAGTTGAAATTTGTATTTTCACGAAATTAAGCAAAACTACGGTAGTGTGGTAGATTGGCAATATTGGTTATTTGGTTAAAAGGGTTTATGTTGGTTTCTGAAACCCTAATCTTTGATTTTTGCAACTTTATAAAATTAGGAAATACTTTCCCTAAATAGTAAATGATGTTTGATATGAAGTCGCAACATACATTTTACAATACGTGGGTGATGCCTTCTGACCGGAAACGAATACGAAAGAGATCTTGTTCATGTTAATTCGTTTAACTTAATGAATGGTTCACGGACGTATATACGAACTAGAAGTGTTAAAGTTTGTTTATTAAAAAAATTGGTTTGTTCATGTTTGTTCGTTTGTGTTCATGAATGAATACAACGAATGCAAACGAACGAACACAAACGAACGCAAATGAACGAAAGCAAGCGAATAAACATATAATTAGAAGTATTATGATTTTAATTCGACATTACAAAATAATGAAATATCTATCTTCTGCATATAGTTACCTGACATGTTTAATTGTGGTTTGAATATTAGACATTTAGATATTTAAGTAGTTCAAATAAAAAGATGACGGGAGATGAAAAGTTCGAAAATAAAAAAACGGCTTGGGTTTAGAAGTTAACAAAATATTATAATTTATATTTTTTAATTTCTTTTAAGCATATATATATAGGTTATAATTACAAATAAAAAATATATATGTATATAGACGAACATAAATAACGAACATATACGAGCTAAATGAACGAATGTTTCCGAATAAATTATCGAAAGTTCACAAACATAAATGAAAGAACGGAAGTTATGTTCTTGACATCTTGTTCGTTCGTTTAACTAAATGAACAAATTTTGTGTTCATGCTCGTTCATTTTCCTGCTAAATGATGCATGTACTGTTTGTCGAACGTTCGGTTCATTCGCCGCCTGAACCACATGTTAGTTGTATTGTCTAGGAATACTGATGTTAATAATAGGTGGGTCATGATGTCACCACTATCATTGTGTCTTCGACATTTTTGCTAAAATCTTCCATGAAATTGATGTTACGGTGGTCGTTGGTGGAGCCATGCATCTTTTTTATTTACTTGTCATGGCCTTCGGGTGGATGTGGAATTGTGGATCACCTTGGCCATGGGAACCATCACTACTTCACTAGGATATTCACCCATGAGTTTCATTTCTTATACTAGAATATAGTAATTTTTTTAATTAATGATTCATAAACAATTATTTAAAACATTTAGTGATATTTGTTTATATAGTCAATTATTATATCCGTTCAAAAAAAAAAAAGAGTCAATTATGTCATATCTTCGTTTTTGATGCATACTTCAAACTTATGATTTTTTTATCCCATCATATTATACTAGTTTATATGTTTATTAAATTATTTATTGAACCATGAAAATTGGTCGTATCTGGAATAATAATATATTATTCAAACTTATGGTCCTAAACTCTTAACTTAGAAAAATGATATATATGATTAACTTGATATATTTATAAATACACTTATAAATCTGTTGCTGACCCGTGACATAATCAATAATTATATTTTAGAAAGAGAAAAACAATTATTTTATGTAATTTCTCTCTCTCTCATTCTTAACCACGTATTCATCATCACATGTGTCACCACTAAAGTTTTAGGCATATTCTTAAACCTACGAATTAGTCATATATATCATTACTCCCACTTATATGTTTATTGCCTTTAATGAAGAAAAAGAGAAGGTCAAATATAAAATTTAAAAACTCCCTAACAAAAGAATTATTGGGCCAAAGTGAGGTTAGCCTATTTGGTAGAGACTTTTGTTTTTTGAGGAAAAGATCAAGTTTCAATGCTTGGTACTGATATTTCTTGGTGTTTATTTGAATATTATATGAATAGAGTATATTTGCTGTTAAAAAAAAATAAAGAAAGAATTGTTGGACTACTTTGACAAAAATATATGTAGGCTCGGCCCAATGATTGGGTGAGAAAATCCAACAAAGGGAAGTGGGAAATATAATACAAAACTTTTAAAAGATCAAAATGATGAGCTTGTGAGAAATATATATGTGACTCCCATGGCCCATTGGTCTTATATGAAGAATAGTTCCATCATTATAGACTTACAGTGGACAATTAAAAAATTGTAAAATAATAACACGTAATCAAGCCAACTTAATGTTGCTTAATTTGCAGCAATCTACCAATATACTATATTAATGCATTTTTAAAGCGACATGTGACACTTTATTTGATCGATACGTGTCTTATTACATTTAAAATCCTCCATCAATTTTTTTATAACAAATTTTCTATATATCCCTAATTGCACCAGAAATATAATCAAGACGTTAATGTGGCTTCGTTAACCTCCTCATGTGCATTGCACCAGAAACTTTATATTTCTCACAAGCTCATCATTTTGATCTTTTAAAAGGACGAAATTACCCTAATCTATACATCCATATCAACCAAACAAATCAATATCTATATTTATATATCTATATATCCCTAATTTATAATGTAATAAGACACGTATCTATATATAGATCGAAATTACCATGTGCAATGCACCAGAAATATAATCAAGATGAAGATGATGGTAAAAGGACGAAATTACCCTCATGTGCAATGCACATGAGCAATGCACATGAGGGGGTTAACGGAGCCACATTAACGTCTGTTAGGGTGAGGGGCTCCTAATGAAGCAAAATGTCACCACAAGGTGATGTAATGACAAAAAAAAAACACAGGGGCGAATTTTGATAATACGTTAAACCACAGGGGGATGTAATGAAATTAACTCTAAGATCTAATTTAAAAGATTTCAAAAATCTTTTACATATATTAGTGTTCGTATATATTTCATATTATAAGAATCCTCAACACAAACTTTATAATAACTACAACTTCTTGCATCAAAGTTTTCTAACTTTAATAATTGTTATTTTTTTTTCTTGCGAATCACTGAATAGTGTTATCCTTTTTCTCTCTGATAATGATTAACTTTCATATTTAGCAAGTTTTCTTTAACTTTTAATTATAATTTATAGTTATCATACGTCAATATATATAAGTTCCATCCACCAAAAAATAAATATAAAAAAGTAATCAAATATCACATGGTTATATATAAATTGATATTGATTTAAGAATTGGAATCCATGTCAGCAAACTATAAAATTTATATTTTATAGCGTTAAACCTATATGTTTATTAAACAAATTTTTTTAATAATATATTAAAATAAACCGTGCATCACGTACGGCGGCACGGATATTAAAACTAATTTTAATAACACATGTTTTCTAGGTATTTAAAAGAGTCAACTTGTTTTAAGCCACTACTCCTGATATAGATGATTTTATCAAAAAGGCTTTTAACTGGAGAAGATAAATGACTACTAATAGAAAACTCACTCTAATAGGTACTTTATATTTAGAAAAAAAATTAGATGGAGTAAAAAAAAATATTATTCATATAGTATCACTATTCATCTTTTAAAATTAATTTTTGATTATAATCTATAGATTTATTGTAAAAAGTTAAAATAAAAGTAAGGATTTCGAAAATAGTTGAAGATAAAATTTATTAGAGGTGGAATATGCTATAAAAGATATTTTTTTTCTTCTATAGTTAGAGATAGAGATAAATGTATGGATGTAAATGGCCTAAATGTTCCCGTGAGGTGAGAGTTCGAGTCTTGTCAAATGTATACTTTGCTCCTATTAATCCCCAAGTTGTTGTGGGGGGAGTTTGCGAGGTTTTTCCTTTGACACCATTGCTCATCTCGTGATACCGGGATCCAGTTTAAACAACCGACTATTCACTGTTGAGTTAAGACCTTACCATTTAACGGTGAGTATTTTTATTTGAGAGTTACCTGTAAAAAATATCTATCGTATTAGTACCTGATGACTAGCTTTGAGCCCATCCTAAGTACCAATTCTGGCTACGCCATAGCCACTACATTGGACATGTTAGTGCAAAGGTTTGCAAATACAAAAATCAAGCTGACACGTAGAAAAACATATTAACAAACGTTTTATTTCCATCTTCTAAAGTTTTTAGACTAGACCACGTATAATTCAAGAATCTTAGGTCAAAATACATAACAAGTCTACGTATTCACAAATATTCCTGAATAGTATTTTTCAAATTTCCCCCTAATCTTTCTTTCTTTTAATACTTTTCCACACTTACGTGGTTTTCTTTACAATAATACTCACTCCGCAACTACAGAAAAATCAGGTTCAGCCGGTTTTTGCAACGATCCACCACCACCAGTAGATTTTGAGCCACCGGGCCTTCTACTCATGCTCATTCTCGTAACATAAACACCATAACCAGGGTCTGGAGAAGTCATGCTATTCCCTCCATCCAATGGTGAGCTAAACTCTGACTCATAATCAACACTTGTGAAGCTCTCACGAGCCTTAAGTTCCCGAGCACTCTTTCGCCTTTTGTACCTACGCCAAGCTGCCTGAACAAAACAAGCAGCCCATGTCCGCCACTGGTGGCTATAAAACCGAAACTTGTGTTGTAACTGCTTACTATGTAATCTTCTAAACTGTGATGCAACAAATTTTAAGTCTTCTGCTATAAGTGCAAAAGCTTCAACTTCTGAGATGGCCTTCACTGTACGTGTGGACGATGGGAGGATGACACTTGGACGTGGGTCTAAAGCCCATGTCAGCAGTTCTTCACCACAAAAGTCACCTGGCCCAATTCGGCATGAATTGAAAAACCCAGTTCGACCACCATTGGTAGTGTAAGAATCCAGGTTTCCTCTAATGATAAACAACATTTCGTTAACAGGGTCTCCTTCACGGACTAAACAAGTCCCTTGAGTACATAAAGCCGGTTTTAGTCTCTCGCAAATAGCATCTAGCATCCGCTCGTCCATTTGATCAAATAGCGGAACCTATCAATGAAAATGAATTTGTCATTTTATACTTTCTAGGACAAACGGGTCGAGACAAGTTGGGTCATGGGTCAAAGGGTCATTTTTAGCACAGGTTTAAATAGGCTGGGCTGGGTAGACCCGTAAACAGTTTCTACACATTTCAAATTTTATATACACAAGTAAATTGTTGATTATGATACCATTAGAATCTAGATCGGTCAGTTAACGAGTTAGGAAGTTGTATGCGGTAAAAATACCCAAAACAAAACTTTGTTCACTTTAACCCATAGCACATATCGACTCATTTATATATAAATAGGGTAAAATTGTGATCATAAAGCGTGTAACTAAACTTACCCGTCGAACTAGATCATAACAAAGATGACGCTTTATATCTCGACGAAGATCTAATGGAAGTCCTTTGAGAAGGGTTTCTTCGTCCACCCCTCGAGTGGCCACCCATTTATACTGATCATATCTCCGAACGGACTGGCGGAGTTCTGGTGGCAGTTGGCGGTGCCGCATCCACTGTTCTGTATCTGTTCTCCTGATTCTCCATTCTTCTAGTCGAACTGTAGTTGATTGAAGATATGTCTGTCAACAAACTTCAACCTGTTACCATATACTGAAACCCCTAAATGAATTATCTCAAATAGACAATAAATATTAGGCTTACCTGCATATTTCCAATTAACAATGCAAAAAGAACTAGTCCCACAACAGCAACGACAATTGCAAACATGATTTCACCAACGTAAGTGCTCGTTGAAAGATCTTGCCCCAAAGAACTGTGTAATTCAAGCAACAAAACACACCATTAATTTAGGTTTAATGAATCATGAAAAAAAGAATATTTACTAGAATGTCTTGAGTTTTCTACCTGAGATTCTTCAAACCGAACCAAAGACAATAGAAGTACTTGTTAAAGAACATGGCTGAAGTAACTTCCGATTCCAATGCTTCCCCATAGATACCGAATGGATAAAAACCACTGGTTGGGACACATTGATTTGTCACATTGCTCGTTTGGTACCAGGATTGTCTAGCCGTTTCATTCTTTCTTTCACAGTCGAAAAAATTGTCCTCACAATTTGGATCCTCCTCGACACATATGCTTCTCCAGCAGGCTTCTTGTCTTTCTATGGATAAAAGATACCAACAAGCTCCTACAAACTGTAAAAGTAAGATTAAAACAACATTACTATTTTTGTTTCCTCCATTATTAGGAAACAAAGAGGTTTAGCTAAATGGGCGGTTCAGGCTGTTTGGGCAATGGGTCAAAATGGGTCAGGTTGACATGCCAACTCTTTGGACACCTTTTTATAGAGTTTTATATGTAACTAACCCATCAAATATAATTATAAAAGCTCTCTTATCAACATATATGTATAAATCTTAAGTGACTTTCAACCCGTTTGATCTCTTTCATTTTTGGGCAACTTTTTAAACTTCGACCATTTCCCGTTAATGATAAAACCTTACCCAAATCGACCCGTCTAAAAAAAACGGGTTGTAATTGCCACTTCCAATGGAAACTTTGTAACTTACATGGCTTGCCAACATGTATAGCATCAAGTTATATGCCGCTCCAGCCCATGCTGTTTCTGTGACGATCCCCGTAGCTCCGACTATTTGTGAAGTGAGGGGGAAGATAAGATAAAGTCTGGGGACATATTGAAGAATGATGATGAAACGAAGAACGTCTTTTGTATTTGTCATGGCTGAACCATTCAAACTTGGTATAATTATCCAAATTAGCATCTAAAATCATCAAGAAAACGATAAAATTAGGGGGTAGTGTTGCATTTAACACAAGCTTACACACACAAGATGACAATCTTTATAATACCTGAGGAAGAGGTAAGGCAGCAATGAAATCGATCCAAAGATCACCTTTTATATATCTTTTTGCTATCTTTGAGGTATCTATAACAAGCTCACCTCTCCCAAAAACACGGGAAGAAGGCGCCACGTAAGCAGTCATGAACTTTACATATATCTGAATGATGTAGAAAAGGTCTGCTACTGATCTCACAATGGTGAGACTAACCTTAAGGTTGAACCCAATGTCGATACAAGCATTTTCCTTGATTGATGGTAAGTAAAAGAACAAAGGGTCTACAAACAAAGAAACCAAACATGCCACCAAGAAAACCTTGTTCCATTTTCGTATGGTTAAACCTCGCGGATCCAAGATTTTCTTCTTCACTCTTTCGTAATCCTCGGAGAAAACTCTTGATAACACTTTGGATTTTAACGATGATCTTGGGTGCTTTTCGGGTATTTGTTTTCCATCAATGTTGTATTTCACTTTAAACAAATTATCCCCATTCACTGTTTGGAACTTTGGTGGCTCAGCATCATCTTGAAATCTGTATATATATTCATTTTAGTATACATCAAAACTAAACATCCATAAACCCTACTTTCATGATTTATTAATTGATCACATATAAGCATAAACCTCTAAAGTCAACACACCTAGGGGGCAATTCAACCATTATACTAAATAAAACGGATGAGGTTTTCCACCATTATACTAAATAAAACGGATGAGGTTTTCCATGTTCAGGTCATCCGGAGAAGGGAGTTTTTGGCCCCGCATTATGAGGCCAAACCGGATATCCCGGTGACCATTTCGAACCTGTTACCTATTGTAAGTACATGAGGGCATCTGACCACTAGGTCACTTGGTGATGGACCTGATGGTTTCAACCATTATACCAAATATTCAGAAAAAAAAAATCAAAAAACTACATTGTCATTTAAGAACAAATTTCTAATGGGCAAGTACAAACTAACAAATTTAAAAACTAAAAAGTCAAAGATTTGAGAGGGAAATTTACCTTACAGATCTTGTATTGGCAAATGACATGATGGGTCAATAAAAAGATTGAATATTGAAATGAATTCTTGAAATTAAAACCCTTAATTTATTTCTAAAAAAAATAAAGATTAGGGTTTAGTGTCACCGGAAAACTGACCGGCGGCAAGTTGTTAACCGGAAAAAAGAGAACCCCATTAAAGGTTTTGCTTCAAAGGGTGTTCAGAAATCATGTGAAGTGAATATATAAAAGCTATATATATATATATATATCTACTTTTAGACCAAAAATTAAGGTCAAAACATGTGACAAATTCTTTGAAAAATAAAACTAAGTGTTGGTTGGTTGATTTAAAATATATAAAGTAATTGAAGTTTTGATCTGTCAGGTATTCAAAAAGAAACAATATATTTAAATGAAACAAGTTGAGATCTGACAGAGATAGTGAGATACCCTGAAAACTATAAAAAGGCAGAAAATGGAACCTTTGTTAAAGACAAATTTGTTTTATCGACAGGAACATGCAACTTACAAAACCTGGCGGTGTTTGTAACGTGGGGATATCATCCGTACTGTAACATTATGCAAGCTTAGGTACTGCGTCTTTTATATACCGGGGATTTAATATGTACATTAATAAACTTCAGGGGGCGAAATGAAAATTTTTTTCTTAACAAATCTACATTACGGATCATTTCCTCTTGTAATATTGGACACTTTAGACTATGAGGAATGAAGGCTCTTGATAGTTGATAGGAGCTTCGGAACATTTATGTAAAGCTCTTTTTTTTTTCTTAGAGTGAGGGTTCTCTTAGGAGGGGCATTCTCTTATCATGTGGCATTGTGTAATTTGTTAAGGAGTATTGAAAACTGAAAAAGGGAAGAAGACAGAGTATAAAATGTGTTAAAAGTATTGAAAAAGGTGACGTCTTAAATCCGACGCTCTCCACTTAATTTTGGCCTGGAACGCCTCCAGAGGGGGTGTATGGGGCGTTCTTAGGGTGTTCCAACAAACCCTTTATTTATATATCTTTGTTTTATGTAGTCACGTTGTAGTTAAAGTATTCGCTTATTTTCTGCACTAATCATAAGGACACTTTGCCAATATATGCAGAAAGTAGTTATCTTTCTAAATAAATATAT
>JAOEHQ010013297.1:0-15857 GCA_025447715.1 Asclepias incarnata
CACTTTTTTTCGTCGTAATTCGATTTTTGGCCACACAATAGCTAATGATTCAAGACTTGGCCCTAATATACCTCCTAATAGGTAATATGTAGTGGCTTGGCAAATAAAAAGTCCAATTAGTTGCATACAAATCACTTAAAAAAAAAAAAAAAAGTCAAAAAATTCACTATAATTCACTAAAACTCACTTTTTTTTCGTTGTAATTCGATTTTTGGTCACACAATAGCTAATGTTTCAAGACTTGGCCATAATATACCTCATATTTGGTAATATGTAGTGAATTGACAAAAGAAAAGTCCAATTAGTTGTTCTTCAAGTCTTGTTTTTAGTAGTTTTTGAAGTGTTATCTAAACCAAACTCAACCCACCTATTTATACAAGTTGTAGTATGACAAAATGGTGATTTTAGGCTCAAAAAAGGGTCAAAAAACGCTCCTAACGGTCAAAAACGGCTAGAAAACGGCTAGTTTTTTGGCAGTTCAAAAACCGGGTTCGGAACTGGTTTTTTTCAACTCGGTTTCGAAACCGGTTCTAAGAAACCGGTTTCCGACCCGGTCCAACGGTAATATACCCAAACCGGTTTGGACCCGCC
This sequence comes from Asclepias incarnata, assembly GCA_025447715.1. Classification (NCBI taxonomy): domain Eukaryota; kingdom Viridiplantae; phylum Streptophyta; class Magnoliopsida; order Gentianales; family Apocynaceae; genus Asclepias; species Asclepias incarnata. Next base: position 592 of record JAOEHQ010013297.1, read on the forward strand.
GGTTTTCCTAGAACTCGAACCGGTTTCACTAAAACCGGTTTCATTTCCGTATTCGATTTCGGTTTTACACGAACCGGTTCCGCCGAACCGGTTTTTTTTTGCACGGCTATCCTAGTCAAGAAGTAAAATGTTTAATTCACCTAAAAATATTTTTAAAAATACTCCTAAAACCATATAAACATGACATATGAATTTCACTAATTCTATTTTCTAATCTCATCTCTTGATTTTGCCAATTGTTACCATTTTATAGTTAGGATGATCTTTAGGACTTAGGAGTATATATCATTACTCATTTGAGAATATCAAGTTATAGTAAATTTTGAAACTATTATCCTATATTAAATTTATACTGTGCATATATATACTTGATCAAATTAAAGATATCATACATTAACTTATATTTCCGATGTGTGTAAAAAATATCATTATGTATAAAACTATTTAAAACATTTAATATAGTTATTAAAACCTACCATGCATATACACAGAGCTAAAATATAATGATTCTAATCAATACGCCAAATATTGCGGTGCTTCAAAAATATAATGTATCAACATGTAATAGAACTCGTCTAATTCATACATGAAGTTCATGACGAAATAATAATGTTCGGAATGCTTTTAATATATAATGTTTTTGTGACTGTCTGTGTGTATACACGGGTTTAAAATCTAATATTAATAAAAAAGAATTTTATAAAAATTTAATTTAGCAACGAGAGACTTTAACTTTTCAAGTGACCGATAGGAAGCTTAATTTACTCAAAAGTATAAGCTTTTCTATCTAAAAAATCCCTTCAATTTTCTTAATTTTAGATTAAACTCAATTTATTAAAAACTAGACTTCCTTATCCAAGAAATCTTTACAATTTATTAAATTTAATTTAAGTTCAATTAGAGAAAAATAGACTTTCCTATCCTAAAATTACCAACAACTAATTAGATTTAATTTATATGTATTAATATAAGATTGAATATTTTATGGATACAAATAATTTTTGTTTGACTCTTAAATATCGTATCTAATTAAAAGTAGATTTGTTTTAAATTAAAGAATATAATTACACTAGACGAATGCCCGCACGATGCGACAACGATAGTGGTAGCGGCGGTGTAGTGGTGGTGGCGGCGGCGGCAAGTAGTGTAGGCTATTAATGTAAAGATTATTGATGTAAAAAGGGGTAGTGTAGTTATTTTAGGAGTTAGGGTAGTGATAAATTCACATGGGTTTTTAAATATCCACAACAATTGATTCATCATACAGTTGTACAATACAACTATATGATTCAATAATTGTTGTGAATGGATAAAAACTCATGTGAATTTATCACCTCCCGAGGAGTTAAAGGTAAATGTTATAAATTAATTTCATTAAGAGTATTATAGGTATATCAAGTGAAAATTTTAAAATAATAAATAATGGAGAGGTGTATTTTAGGTAATTCAAAGTTGTAATTTTGGAAAAAGAGAGGAGGTTGATGCATTATATAGTAGTATAGATATCTAAAAATCCCTACATATAGAAAAATTATTCTAAATACTTCTATGTCAATTTAACTAAACCACGTGTACAAGAGATTAAAATATACAGTAGTAATGTAGTATAGAAGTATAGAACATAAGAGATATGTGCCGGCTTTATGATCATTTTTTGAATATTCTATGTACGTACTAGCTAAATTAGTATCATCTCAATTAATTCAACCAATTTGAACAAACTCGACTTAATAATTCATCAAACTTCATCTAACATGACCAAAATTAACTTTTAATTTGTTTATTGAATTGATCGAACAGTTTCAACAAACTAATTCAACCAATCTCAGCAACTCCTAGTGCATGCTTAGTATATCGATCTTCACTAAGAGAATAGTCATAATAAAGAACAAAAGAATTAAAGAAACATGCATGTAAGAATATATACAAATAATATGAAAGCAGGCCTGCAAACTTGAAAGAAAGATAAATAAGCAAGAAGAGGGAGCAAATTAACTAATTAATATATTTCAAACTTGAAAGACACACACCACACACATATATATATATATATATAAATGGTTGAATAATGATAAAGAAAAATAAAGTGATGAGAAAGACAGAAAGTGATGATGTATTGTTGCAGATAGTAATATGTCGGTTGAAAATCAGTTTTAAAAATAATGAGATAGATCTAATATGGCAAAATTGATGAAAAATGACGTATTTCACCATTCAAAAGCCCTTTCATACATTATTTATATATCATGTTCCCAAAGTTACATGAAAATAATCGATGAATCATACCCAGCCGACCATATTCTAAACACTAAACAAACATCACCAATATGAGTACAATGATTCATTTGAGCATAAATGTGATCTCCCCGATGTAGTTTGTCGTATAACATATATATTAATTTGGTATCACCCATATATAGAACACAAATTTGATCGATCTCTCGGATTTGGTTTATTTCTTTGTATTTTTTTTTATTTTTTTTACCTATAGTTATACATAAAATATATACAATAAGATATTTTAATTGATCACCAATATTTCTAGGACTATATATATGGTGTAGGCAAGTTAATGAACTACTCATGTATTAAGAATATTCAAGATGATCCTTATCTATTATCATCTCTTATTTCTCTCGGTTTTAAGCTTCTACATATTTTCTACAGGTTTATACTTTCATTAACTTTGATTAATGTTATATAATCGATCAATTAGTATTTTTATTTCTTAATTTTCTACGCTTAATTAAAGCTTTTTGATAATATTCAATATATGCATGCATATATATTGTTTGCAGAGACGCTGATGGCTGGCCCAGGAGTGAACCTAAGTTTTCAAGAAAACCATGTACGTAATTGTATTGATAATTCATTTCATTTAATTCACATATATTAAAGAACTTTTTTTTTCATTTTAAAACGTCCATTAAATAAAATGAGGATGATCGTGATGTAGTTGTGTAGTTTCTAACTCTTACGACGTGTACATATACATAATAAGTCACTACTATCTCTAGAGACGGTATCAAACGGGGGCAAGAGGGGTCAATGTCCACTCTCAACTTTTGAGATTTTGTATTAAAAAAATATTTCTTTTTTAAGAGTAGTATGGTAAATTGGTAACTATCTATTATTTATTGAACTTAATACATGTATGGATAATATTATCGTTCCTTTTGTAAACATACAAAGTTTAAGTTTCGATTTTGCCCTCTTATGAAATTTTTTCTAATACCGTCTCTGACGATCTCAATAAATTCTTATGAGCTAGCTTCATCTTTAGCGTCTATAAATAAATTTTTTTGATAAGTTGTGTACAAATGTACAATATATATGTTCTTTTAATATATCATAATGCAAGTGATTGCCTCCATTTAGTAGTATTTGACTTAACCATGAATCAATCTACGTAGTTGTATAAGCTTATGGTTTCTTAACTAAAATTATTCAATTGGGTGTGGTTCCCTAATTTAAGTGGGTGTTCGGATGTGTGGGTCAAGTGTTTATGGTCTTTACGACTTAAAGTCGAATAACATGTAACTTGTGTTTCGGTGGCCAAATCACTACCAAGCTAGCATAGTGGTTAAGCAAATTGTTTTCTCATAAGAAGTGTTAGTTTTGAAACTTTTATAAATAAACATCTGGAAGATGATAAATAAATAAATAAAAAAGGTTAGAAACGGTCACAAAATATTTGGACAATGTATAATCAGTTTAAAAAAAACCCGCCATTCTCCAAAAAACGAACAAACAAAACATCCTCCGCTTATGATAAAAATTAAATTAAATTAACGATACCTATGTATAACCACGGGTTTATTAAGACCAATCATACATATAAAAGAATAAAATATAATATTTGTTTTTGGTGAACATAAGTTTTGATAACAAGCCTCTAGCAAGAAGTTAAACTTGTAACAATCATTTAAATCACTTTCTAATGATCTCTTTTGAAAAATAAAAGAAATCTTTGTGGTGTATATGTCTAAAGGTAGGTTTTAATTGAAATTACATCTAGCATATCAACTAAACAAATATCAATAGAAATTTATCTATCTGGTCAAAAAAAAAAATTTAAGTTACATCAATAGAAATTTTATGTATATATATAACTAAGTAAAGACTGAAAAATATTTGACGTAACAAACGGTGTTTCCTTGATTGTCATGTCATGTGGAATCATTCTCCCACGAAATAGTTCATTATGAGATCGATATGATAGAACAAGTTTGAATAAAGTTCATATATTCAAATCATTGGACATTGCACTTTGTTTATGAAGTTAGTTATTCCAAACTTTATAAGATGGTACTAGAAAGAAGTCCGCACGATGCGGCGGTGATGATGGTAGCAACAGTGGTGGTAGCGGTGACGGTGTGGTAATGGCGGCGACAGGTGGTGGTGGCGGCATCGGTGGCGGCGACGGGTGATGGCGGCAGCGGTAGCGGCGACAAGTGGTAGCGGCGGCGGCGGAGGTGGTGGCGATAGCGGTGTGGTTATTAATGTAAAAATAATTTATGTAAAAGGGAGTAGTGTAGTTATTTTAAGGGTTGAAGGATGTATGTTGTAAATAATTTCATTAAGGGTATTATAGGTATATTAGGTGAAAATATTTAAATTAGTTAATAAATGGTAGGAGTAGTTTAAGTAGTTCAGTAGACTTTTTTAAATAAAATAAAGAGAAAATATTGCTCCTTTATTAAGGAGTATAGATTTAAGTATTTAACGATAGGTAAATAATGCATAAAGCTTGACTTATAGAGACTAGTCGGTAAGTCGGTTGGTCTAAAGAATGCACGAGGTCAAAAATCTATATGTCAATTTAATGATTTTTAAAATTAATATTATAATTAGTTATTGTTATACAAACTAGATTATTGTCTTACGTAATATGCGGTAAAATATATATAATTAATTATAAGTTACTTTTTTTAATAAATAATATACATTTATTTTATATATAATATATGTTAAAAAACTATTACATTTTCATTACAATGGTGCTCTGTATTGAACATGAGTTTCATCATATGCATACGCTAAAATTATCATAATCAATTTATTTTATAAGTAGCACAAAATGTCATTCACCTTTATTGACTATTTTAAACATCTCCACTTCATATACCTATAATACTCTTAATGAAAATAATTTACAACATCTACCCTTTAACTTCTAAAAAACAACACTGCCGTCTTTTACATCAACAATTTACACTACTCGCCGCCACAACCACCAGTTGCCACCACCACCACCACCTATCGACACTACCACCACCCGTCGTCACCGCCACTGCCTCCACCAATGTAACTGTATACAATCTTAAAAGTACTTTGCTATTTTAAAATTTAAACCCTTTACATAAATGCGGAGAGCCAGTGAGTTATTTTTTTTATATCTATACTTCTATACTATCTTATAAAGAATACATCTCCTTGTTGAAAGTTACTAATTGCAAATTGTCTAAATTGTCCTTAATGATTAAATTACATTATCAATCATTTATCTTCTAATATATCTCCACTAACCCTTTTACATCAATTACCTACACCACTCGACACCGCCACCACCACCATCAGTCGCCGCCATCACCACCAGTCGCCGCCACCATCACACCGCCGCCGCCGCCACTGCTGCCGCATTGCGCGGTACCGTGCTAGTATAGAGTTAATATTTAACTATTGTATGAAAGTTTAACTATTGTTACATCAATATTTTAGAGTTAACAATCCCCTTATGTAAGATAGCCAAGGTCTTATTTCATTATAACTTGGCTAAGAATATAAATCAAGCTTTCTACTATAAGTAAAAGATATATCAAGAGCATAGAGCAACAAATACGTACTTCATGATTGTATAACAAATCCTTCTTGTAGGTTGTAATGAGTAATGGCATAGTGCAAATCTCTATATCAAATCCAGGAGGACATCTCACAGGCATACAATACAACGGAATTGACAATTTGTTAGAAGTAACGAATGAGGAAAGTGATAGAGGGTAAAACCGTTATTTCAGTTTTGTTTTTTTTTTTTTTTCTGCCTAATTGATTCGGAGCACTCTCCATATGCTAAATTTTCATAAGGGTAATATCCCTACACAAAACTTTTTTTTATCATACAGAAAAATATCACGTAGTTATACAACTGTGTAATGTATATATTTTTGTGTTTAACAAAAATATTGATATGAAAATCACCTCCCCTTTCGTAAGTAATTTAGGTGTCAATGCATCATTATCTGATTTCATAAACAGAAAAATCAAATACAAGAGTTAAAACCGTTAAGTTAGTCAATATTTAACTGTTTTTTATAAATATAGATATAAATGAAATAAAGTCATGGTAATAAGTAAAGTTTCACGATATATATCTTTAGAACAAAAGGATGATTCTAGTCCATGGTAATATTCTAATTCATAGTTGTCAAACTCGTACAAGTCACGAGTCGACTCGTATGAGTCGAGTTAAAACAAAGTGAAAACGAGGCAACTCGGTGGATAACTCGACTTTGCTCCAAACTCATCCAAGTCGATGCGAGTCATCTTACGAGTCAAAAATATTTGTTAAAAAAAATGTTACATATATGTTATACAAAAATATTTAATATGCATGCAACCTTTTAAATCCAAGTCACAATATGCATATAGGTATTGGGACCTCGTTTGGAGTCCATTTGGAGATCTTAACACCACCGGTACTTTTGACAGGTAACAGTTTTGATCGATCGACAAGTATATATATATATATATATATACATTTTAATTGCTTAGAAAAGTTACGACATTCAATAAGTAACGATCACAACATATCTCAGAATGAACGGAACAAGCTGTAGAGTTATACTGGAAACGGAGGATCAAGTTGAGGTTTCATTCTCAAGAACATGGGATTCGTCTCTTGAGGGAACTTACGCTCCACTAAAGATAGACAAAAGGTGATAATTTGGTATTTGAATTGAAGTCTGTTTTAAAAAGATAAGATTAATGACAACTAAAGATTAATAGGTATGTATTGCTTCGTGGTTCTTCGGGTTTCTACTCATATGCAATATATGAGCATATAGATGGATGGCCTGGTTTTAATCTTGATGAAACGAGGATAGCATTTAAGCTCAGGAAAGACAAGTAAACACCTTTCTCTATCTTACATGCTCATTGGACCATATGTTAACTAAATGATTGATGAAATGAATGGACATATAAGATCGATTATAAATATTATCATATAACAAAATATTATCTCCATAGGTTTCACTACATGGCAATGTCTGATGATAGACAAAGGTATATGCCTTTGTCGGATGACCGGTTAGCCAATAGAAGTGAACCATTGGCTTATCCCGAGGCAGTACTTATTGTTAATCCAGTGGAACCAGAGTTCAAAGGCGAGGTAATTACAGATTTCTCGATTATAACTACTTTCCTTTAGAGGTGTAAGTCTTAACATGGTTTAGTTCGAAGCAAGTAGAAATTGTTAGGTTCGCGTTGGGTATCAACCTAAGATTGATTATCTGGTTTTTGGTACTTCTCATATAGGTAGATGATAAATATCAGTATTCATGTGAAAACAAGGATCTAAAGGTCCATGGATGGATATCTACAGACCCGCATGTCGGATTTTGGCAAATTACACCAAGTAATGAGTTTCGAACAGGTGGACCCACAAAACAAGATCTTACCTCTCATGTTGGCCCAATTAATTTAGCTGTAAGAGTAGCTACATTTGTCGTATTAACAATTTTCTTGACACTTAACGAATTTAAAGAATGTTCATGAACTGTAGATGTTTATTAGTGCTCATTACGGTGGAAACGATTTAGTTCTCAAGTTTGATGAAGGGGAGAAATGGAAGAAAGTTTTTGGCCCGGTTTTTATGTATCTCAATTCGAAAACTACACGAGAAGATCCTCTTACGCTTTGGGATGATGCCAAAAATCAGGTTGTTGCAAACTAGTTTATATGCTTCACTTAATTGCGTCTTGGATTGATGATCTTAATCCAAAAAATATCTCATAATGATCATATTTAGATGCTAGACGAAGTAGACAAATGGCCTTACTCTTTTCTAGTTTCGAAGGACTTTCACCAAGCTCACGAGCGTGGATCAATTAGTGGTAGATTATTTGTATACGACAGGTACGTATAGTCTCTTTATTAATAAGTTGAAAAAAAGACTACTTGCAAGTTGCTTGAAATTTGAGTGTATGTGTACAAGATTAGGTTCATCAGCAAAAATCACATGCCCGCAAATGGTGCTTATGTTGGACTAGCTCTACCAGGAGACCCCGGATCATGGGAACGCGAAAATAAGGTTAACTAGGTTCGGATTTGATCAATGAAATAGAAGCAAATTTGCAATCTTTTGACTTCAACGGTAATTGAGAAGCATATTGTCGTGGACAGGGTTACCAATTTTGGAATAAAACAAACGACGATGGCCATTTTTCCATCGAAAACATATTGGCTGGCACATATAATGTATATGCTTGGATGTATGGATTTATTGGCGACTACAAAAATCCTACTACCATCACCATAACACAAGGTCCTCTATCTAAGCATCTTATTTGTATTGTGCGAGCATTGAAGAGGTAGGGGTGCATAATGGACCATCGGGCAGCAAATTCATTTTGGCTATTTAAAACCTCTGATACCAATCCATTTTTCCCGCCAAAAATCAACAAATCTCTTAAGAAATTGGTACGAATTTCCATCTTTTCTAAATACCAACAAATTTTAATGTTGGGTGTAAATTCATATCCCAACTCTAACCATGTATATAAGCTTTTGGGCAACTCCCTGTATCACCATATGATTTTAGAGGGGAATCCCATTGAGCTTATATCGGGCTTGATGAGTTGGGCTGGAAACGGTCGCAACAAGTGGTATTTGTAGCCCTCGATCCCCTGGTGGTTGGGCATCATTAAAATGGAAGCCCAATGCATAATTTGAGTTTGAGGGGAGTATTGTTGGGTGTAAACTGATATCCCACGTTAGAAGTTAAAATAACTCTAATATTGGTGGAAACGGTCCCACCATTTAAATATAATGAGCAGGTTGTAGCATTCAACTTGGCGATCTTGTTTTCGAGCCCCCGAGAGATGGTCCAACGTTATGGGAGATTGGCATACCTGATCGCTCTGCATCAGAATTCTATATTCCAGATCCTGATCCACTATATACAAACAAATTCCTCAACAACGATCTTAATAGGTGAAAAATATTTAATTTTATCATGAAGTTTAAAATTCACATAAACTAATTAGAGAGATTTGATATATATATATATGCAACAGATTTAGACAATATGGATTATGGGAAAGATATGCAACACTATACCCGGAAAATGATTTAGTTTTCACAGTTGGCGAAAGTGATTACAGAAAAGATTGGTTCTATGCACAAGTGACAAGGTATGTATCTATGCATATATGTGTATGTGTAAATGGCATACAAAGTTACCAATGGCGGATCTAATCAAGGGCCTGGGGGGCCCCGGCTCCCTCCGTTTTTTCGCTCTGTAATGCAGTTTTATCCTTAGTTCGTTTGAAAATTTGTTTTTCTTAGTATTATTTATGTATCCCGTGACATTCAGCTCCCTCCGTGACTTTCGGCCCCTTCCATGACTTACCTCAAGATCCACCACTGAAAGTTACGATGATGATAAATCTACAACATTTTTTTGCCATATACAACAACTACAAGCATGTTATTTCGTAATGTATAACTGTTTAAAGCAATGATTGTTATATATAACAAAAAAAATTATGATAAATTTATCATCACCCATAAACTTATGCTCATTTTCCTTTTATAGGAAGAAATATGACAACACATACGAGAACACAACATGGACAATCAGGTTCATGCTTAATGATGTGATTACGAATGCAACATATAAACTGAGACTGGCTCTAGCATCCGCGCAAGTGTCCGATCTACAGGTATTTACAAGTTACTACTAAGATGCATTCAATATCAGTCACGTACGTCCGAAATTTGTTCATTATTGGTAAACAAGATATCCTAAACATAATTGGTGTTAAGGCGCAAATTAAAGTGATATAATCTTACAGAAATTAGAAGGAACAAAATATCCAATTCAACATATTAATGGAAAGCCTAAATAATTGAAACTAAAAATGTATAGATCGATATACATTAAACTCGGCGTCGGATAAATAAACCCGCACGATCTTCAATCAATCTGGTCTACAACTTTTTAGGGCAGGATCGGAATATGGTTCTCCATCTTGGAGACGATTGTAAATAGTTTCCCGTCGTTGGCTTATTATGATTAATAAAATCTTTGCTGTTAAAAAAACAAATGAACGTCGAAAAAGTTTAATATGCTAGTTAACATAATTCAAACTTGCGTTTGAATAAAATTTTTATTAATTAATCTATATATAGTGATAGTCAGAGGCGGTACCAAAGGGGCTAATGTCTCCCTCGAAATTTAAATTTTGTCACGGATTTTTATATTTTTCATGGATTTTAAAATTTTTTATGGATTTTTAAATTTTGTCCACTCTTAGATTTTTTTTTCCATGGATTTTTTAATTTTGTCCATTTTAGATTAATTTTTTTTCTGTTACTGCCCCTAGTAATAGTGATCTGACGACTCTTTAATGCTCAATTACATTGTGTTTGGAGAATCCAAACATAAGTCACAAGATAATCCAAGTTGTGTCACATAATGCTAATAAGCTAAATGATGTCACATCATATCGTAACAAGGTTGCCATTTAATTTTAATTTTGCTTTACAAGTTGATTAAAAAGTAGACAAACTTCAAAATTATGATGAGTAAATAAATAAAACAAACAAAATACAATCAAAGTATCATTAATATACGTTTTAACATTCATATATATTAAAATTACGTGAGATTTAGCATTAGATTTATAGTGTTACCAAAAGTTTTAACATTATTCTAATTAATATTATTAATGACATAAGTAAAGATTAATTTGAAAAAATAAAAGATTTTTTTATGATTAGTTGATAAATGGTTAGATCAATTTTCTTTTAATATATATATATAAAGAAGATAAGATAATATATAATATAATCCAAATTGTACAAATAATTCAGATGTATCAATAAAATAGTAAGCCTCAACTTTGTAACTATCAATCAAACTGATAACCATAACTAATCATTTATTTAGCAAAAAATGCAACAAATTAAACTATCAACATAATTAGTATATTTGATGATCCGTATTTTTAATCATACACCACCAAACATGCTTTAAGGTATTGTATAATACAACAACTTAAAGTATCTTTAGTGGTTCGGCTAAAAATTGATGGTGTACGGATCACTGTCTATATTTTAAACATGTATGCACTTACATTATTACCCTAACAATCTCAATATTGCAACTACATTTTGACTTTTTAGGTTCGAGTTAATGATCCCAACAAGTATTTTCCATTATTTTCAACTGGAATAATTGGGGGAGACAATGCAATCGCAAGGCATGGAATACACGGGTTGTATTGGTTATTCAGCATAGACATATCAGCTTCATATTTGCTCTCTAATAAGAAGAATGTCATTTATTTGACTCAAGGGAATGGAGGAACCCCATTTCGAGGAGTTATGTATGACTATATTCGTTTAGAAGGACCAACTTCTTTGTAGTCCGTCAGTTAATTATGAATGCCATCATTTGATTTAACTTTATGGTAAGCTCTACAATAGGTATGTTATACTTATACCTCAAGATGAAATAGTTATACCATGTTGAAACTTATAACATAGTCATGATTGAAAGGCAACTCATATGATGATGATATGTATATACCAGAAGGATACCCACGCAATACGGCGGCGGCGGCGGTGTGGTGGCGGCGACTGGTGGTGGTGGCAACGGCGACTGTGTGGTGGCGGCGGCGACTGTTAGTAGTGGTGACGGCGTCGAGTGGTGTAGGTATTTGATGTGAAGGGGATAGTGAATATATTTTAGAAGATAAGGAACCGGTGCCCGGTGGTATAAATTAGTTCATTAAGGGTAGAATGGTGATATGTATATATATATATATATATATATATATATAGGGGTTGGTTATTATAAAGCAAGTATTAAAATAAAACAAATAAGATAAGATCTTAACCGTTAGATCATGATAAAATTGATGCACGAAGATTCATAGAACACGAGTATACATAATGATGCACGAAGATTTTCATGATGCACAATGATTTTCAGTTAAGAAAATAAGATTGTTTTATTTGTTTTACTTTAATATTTGTTTTATTTTAACCAGAACCTATATATATATATATAAATTAAATGGTTTACCACAACTTCGATAACGTTATCACTATAGGTAATTTTATTTTCTGTTAGAACTGTTTTTAAGCCAACTCATTATGCCGAATATATGTGGTTTTACTCTAAAACAATATGATGATAGAAAGAGTAGCCCGTAATCTTTATATGTATGTTTAGAGTTATTTCAACTTTCAATGTAGGATATGAATTAATACCCAAAAACCCTACTCCTCAAACCCAAATTCCTTACCGGGCATCCCTTTCAATGTTGGAGCCGCACCCTAAGAATAAACCTTATTATTTTCATGGATTTTATAGACTATGCGATCATTGGGACCATTGACCGGGTCCGAGTGTTACCAAAGATTCCGTCCACATTAATAACGGATACGGTAGCTATGACTTGTTAGGACCATTTCAAGTCCAACTCATCAAGCCCAATGAGGTTTCAATCTAAAACGATATGGTGATAGACAGAAGCCTATAAGCATATGTAAATGTTTATAAAGGATATGGATTTACGTCCAACATCTCCAATCATACATTATGCATAAATATATATAAGATAACCTAACTATTAGTCGTATTCATAAATTCTATCTGATTCATTTAAACTGGATTATTTACTTAAATTTATTTTATGTGATGATAAAAGAACCACATGTGTGAAGAAGAACTTGATATATGCCATGGCCTAGCCTTAAACTAAATTATAATGTGGCTAAAAGTTTTCAAAGGCATATCCAAATAAGTGATATAACCCTAAAACAACATGTTTTAGAATCATACTTCATAACATTTTAAGTTGAAGAGTGACCAAATTGTCTTAATTTATCTTTACTTTGATGGCGAAGGTCATTTAGACCATTGGAAATCATGCTACTTTGGAAAATGATGGGTTTTGAATGCTTTCGTGCGGATTTCTACCAACTTTAGGAGTTGGACATTTGAAGACTTTGGATGTAAAGACCAACGAAGAAAAATGATCAAAAATCATGAAGAAACGAAGATTGAAGCATAATAACGCCAAACAAAGCATAACAGCAAAAACCACCACTCACCAGTCACCACCCACCTATCACATGACGAGGCCAGTTTTTTTTATTTGAGTGACGTGTATCCCCTTTAATCTATATTAACAATCTTATCTTTTTAGATACCATAAATAATCAAAACTTTTAATTAATCAAAATATAACTATTGATAATACCTAATGTAGTTAAAACTGTTGAGTCCTAAAATCAAATATATACGATTTGTTGATCACGAAGTGTAGAATACATAGTTAGAGGTTTTTGAACTGAATCTATGTATCAACTCAAACTAGATAAGCTTAAGGTTTTTTAAAGTTGAACTAGCTTTCAGCTTGGACAATATTTTGAATATGTATTATATAGAAGTCGTGCCTCTCAAACTCAGTGTCGGCTTAAGTTTTTTGGGGGCCTTAAGCGAGATCAATTTTGGGGGCCTAGTTCAAGCTTTGTTGTGACAACCGTCACCTGATCATTCCGTCCGGTCACGGCTCGGTTCACCGTCGTCTATAATAAAACTAAAAATTTAATAATTTATGTTTAATAAATAAAAATTTGATCGTATCTTGACGTTCTGTGATCCTGAGAGTTCGAGTTCAAGTTCGTAACCGGGTACTAATCGCCAAATGACATGTCAAATTAAAATATAAAAATGGTCCAAAATAAAGACTTTAGTGTTGGTAATGTGTTTTAAATGATTTCCGGGTCAAAGGACTTATTTAAAACGAAAGACGTTCCGGACAGAACTGTAAAGACTTAAAAAGACTTTAAGACATATAAATATCTAAGTTCTTCCTAATCTTAGCCATTAGTCCAAGACCACTTCTCTCTCTACTTTCTCTCTCTAGAAAGTTTGAGATCTTTCGATCAAGCCTCGATCCCGGATCATTTAGTAAGTGTTCTATTCAATCTATTGTTCGATCTAACCTAGAAATGCCTTGAATCTATCAAGTTTTTGTTCAAAAAGTTTTATTTTCGGTTTTGAATATGGACCGAATTTTAGAGCCTCGAAATCAAGTGTTTCGGGTCGTTTTTCGTATCAAAACTTTAGGGGTTTTGTTTATCTATCATTTGGGTTGATTTACATGTCACAAACAAGTCGTTCTAGTGGATTAAAATCCATGTTTTAGTCAAGATCTTAGCTCGTACGAAATCAAGTATAAAGATTCGGTTTTAATTAATATTGTATATCAAATTGAAGATGTTGTTCTAGTTTTGCTGTACACGTGTTCATGTACCATTATACCATGATCCATATGTGTTTTGCAAATATATGAATTGCAAATGTCCAAGTTCGTATGAAGACACCACCGACCTCGTAAATTATTTACGATCTCTTAATTCTTAATTGACCTCTTAAATTGTTATTGGCCTCTTAAAATTGTTTGCGACCTCTTAATTTGTTTGCGACCTCGTAATTCGATATTGACCTCTTAAATCGTTTGCGACCTCGTAAATTATTGCGACCTCGTATTCGTTTGCGACCTCGTAATCATTGCGACCTCGTATTCATTTGCGACCTCATATTCGTACAAGCTTGTCATGTTGTCTTGGTCAACATAATTTTGTACAAAAATCTTATTTGTTCGTTACTTTCCCGGGTGCCTATCGTTCGTTCCTTTTTGAGTCTAAATAATTTAATAGGACTTTAAATCATGACTTAAGGTTTAAAAGCGACACATTATAAAATTATGAAGACTTTTGACTTAAATCTTTAAACGTACAAATCTACGTTCACTTGTGTTCAATGGCATTTCTTAGGTACTCACTATTAGACATTTAGGCATTTAGACGTTCGCGAGGTATTAACCTCAAATGTTTATATTCTAGGTTCAAACGCTCAAGACTATTAGATCGTGACTTGCTAATTCATTCTAAGTATTTATTATAATACTTGTGCTTGTTCCTTGTCCTACTGCCAGGTGAGTTCACTGCCCCTGTTCTATTTT
>JAOEHQ010013308.1:0-15857 GCA_025447715.1 Asclepias incarnata
CCCTATTTATCTATTTTTATCATTAATATCTTATACTCTATTATATTTTATATCTTATTATCTAATATATTTTTAATCTATTCAAAACTTCTTAAAAAACTTTTACCGCTTAATATTATATAATTGTTTTATTTTATAAATTATCATAACAACACCATATATTGAAATGAAAGCTAAAAACTATGCATTTTGAAACTAACCGTCCATCAGACGGGCCTAAGACTAGTAATAATATATAATATAATGGGCCGGGGTACTCCCTATTCAAAGACAGGAGAATTACAATTGGTGATCAAAGAGCAATATGTGCACATGAGACCTATTTATGATTTAAATATGTTTCGTTATGTTATGTTTTAAATATACATATCATTGTGTTTAGTATGATTTAATCCAAAAATATGCATATTTATTTATACTTTATTTTTAGATATGTTGTATACCTATTTCAATATATGCTTTATATTTTAATCACATTAGCCTTTTTTTTTAGAATGAAAATCTATCCAACTACTTCTAAACTATACGAATGCCTAGAATGCAACATAGGACTTCCAAAAACCATCCCAATAATCCACTCTCACAAATGTGAGAAGTGGAACTCGAACCCAGGTAAAATACCCCAAGGTCAAAGACCTTACTAATGGGCCACCAACACGCTTGCGTTGTGAACGATATAATTCCAATACAAGTTGACGCTATTATACATATATGAATAACTCATTATGATAAACACTGGTACAAAAATTCGCTAAAGCCTAATTTTGTTGTAAAATATTATATAAATTATTCTAACAACAACACATATTGAAACGAAATCTATAAGATATGTGTTTTGAAGCCACCCGTTTATCGGACGGGCCTTAAGACTATTATATAATATAATGGGCCGGGGTACTCCGTATTCAAAGACAGGAGAATTACAATTGGTGATCAAAGAGCAATATGTGCACATGAGACCTGAAGCTTTGACTGAGTCAACTACACCGCATTGCATCCTTAATTCTTGTGTCTCCAAAACAGCATCACTAAATATTAATTTATATCAAAAAGCTGGTTAATCTTCATAATTAATTAATCACTCTTCAAATCCAACTTGTTTTATCTTAGTAATTCAACACATGTTGGTTATATATATATTGAAGTGATCAAGTGAGAATAAAAAATAAGGATGAGAACTATGAAAAACACTAAAAAATCATCTTTTTTTTTTATAAAAAATATCTTTTTTTTTTATACTTTCACTTTTATTTTTTCTCCAAGCTTTTCATCCTCTTTCTCTCTCACTTTGAGATTCACAGACTCCGATCACCACCACCTCCAAGGGCGAAGCCCGTGGGGCTAAGGGCTACGCCCGTACCGTATCCAACCACCACCATCTCTTGGATCACCGCTCATTAAATCCAAACCATTCCCAAATGCGTCCGGTTTTCAACCCTCTATAAATGCCTTAGGGTCTACGACCGGTAAGGGCGAAGCCCCCCCGGAACGGCGTAGCCGTTCGACTAAGGGCTACGTCCGTACCGTCTCCATCCATTTTTAACACACAACTCATAGAAAAAAGAAAAAAAAATTTGAAATTTTTTTTTTTGAAATTTTTTTTTGGAATGGGTTTTTATTAAAAAAAATATAAAAAAATCAAAAAATAAAAATAAAAAAAATAAAAACCATAACAAAAAGGGAAAAGACGGAGGAGAAATAGGGGTTCTCATAGTTCTCATCCTTGTTTTGGTTCCCACGTTAACCCTACCCTATATATATATAGGTTCTGGTTAAAATCAACGAACAATGGTATACGTATAATGCATATTATCCATTACATTTTATTCTTTTTGTAAGTGTAATGAAGCCACAACGTGATCAATAAAATACCTAATTCAACTGTAAGGGCGCGTTTAGTTGGAGAAAATTTTTCTAGTTTTCTATTTCTAATTTTTTAGAAAATGGAGGGAGATTTTATTTTCTAGAAAACAAATGAAAATTTTGAAAACGCGTTCAAATTAGAAAATGCTATTTTCGTTTTTCATTTTGGTGAAAACAAAGAGACAAATCTCAACTACATATTTTTCCTACTTCTTTTTTTTATATATATTTTTTTACTTTTTTTTCCATTTTTAATTGTATTTTATTTAAATAAAACCTCACTCCAATAAAAGAATTTTTTTTTCCAAAGGGCGTATCCCGTATGGCTAAGGTCGGAGCCCGTCAGTTCAGGACGGAGCCATGACGGCTAAGGGCGGAACCCGTCAAGTGGCTAGATCACCCCATCACCGATCCCCTATAACTTATCACCCCACCAGCTACCCTTATTAATACCTTTGAGGGCCACGCCTAATAAGGGCGAATCCCCCCTGAACGGGCTACACCCATTTGGCTAAGGGCTACGCCGGTACCGTATCATCAGAATTTCATTTTATTTTATTACAAAAAAATTACAAAATGAAAAAAAGAAGCTAAAAAAAATAAAAGGGAAGAAAATATGTGGCTGAAATTTATCCTTTGATTTTTAACATATTTTTAGTTTTCATTTGATTATAAACCATTGTTTTATACATAAAGTAGAAGTAGATTGCAGGGATGAAATTTCTGACCTGAAACTTTTAGTGAGTCGGGTTAGGGTCAAAGATTTTCGACCCGTCAACCCGCCAACCCGGACCCGAACCCATTGACAGCCCTAGATGGAACCAAGAAATATCTTTCGAATGGGTTTTCATCAAATTTAATCTATTAATGACACCATAAACATAGAAACATAGCTTTTTTTAATTAGCCGATTCAGCTTATTGATTAGCCCCGTAATTAAAAGTTGGCATGCATGCATCAATAAATAAAGTTCATTTTTGCAAAATTTAGCCGTTATAAAGTGATAATTATGAGAAACGATAAATTTACTATAAATTTTGATTCATTTAATATGATGTACAACTTTTATAATAGACAGTATAAAACATTAATTCATAATTGTGGTAGATTTATGCCAATGACCAGGGACGGATCCAGTATAGTGGATACCGGTTCAAGCGAACCAGGTAACTTCCGAACCGTAGTGGTACGTATAATAGAGATTTTTTAACGAACCACTAGTTTTGGAGTGATAGATCCAGATATGAACCAGGAAAAAAAATATTCCTGGATCCGTCACTGCCAATGACACATAGCTCAATTGGTAATAAATTGGATTATTTTTACCCCAAATTAATAATATAGGATCTTGATAAGTTCAAGCTCGAACACCCTATATCCACAATCGTTAAATATGCCATGTATGCCTCGTATTATAGATATACAGCGGATTATAGGCATATTTGGTTGTGAATTATCATCTTTTGCCACACAAAAGTTTGTGGTAGCAAGGTAGTTAAAAAAACTATGGTATAAGTTTTCGCTCTCATTAATTATCAGTTGTAAATAAGAAAGTAAGTAAATAATTGAGAAGAGATGGAAAAGGCAATAGAAATAGGGAAGTGATATTCGTATCATAAATTTTGATATATTTACTATATAGTATAACTTTTAAAGTACATTGTGTAAACAGTAAAACATGTTTGCGAAAAATAAATCAAGAATTATGATACGATTATCGTTGTGTGTTTCACGTGGTTACATGTGTGATGAAAACTGAAACCTAAAAAATGCCATGGTTGCATATGGCACACGTGGAAGCATGTGTTTGTGTGTGCGAATCCGTGTGTACTAAAAAAAGATGCATGTGGGATTTATGAACAAAACACAGAGTCAAGAATTAATGGCAGTACCCCACGCTCCAAGAATTGTACCTTCCAATTAATACTATTATTATTGCATTAACCTAACTTTCTCAGTGCAAGAATGTTGCCCACACGTGCAATCCCCACCTTCCACGGATCCTCTCTTACTTTTCTTCTATATAATCTCTCAAATATTTTCCCATAAACGAACACTACCATCCATCTTTTTATCCCAAGACCATTTGCTTAATCAATCATATATGTATCATTGGATTTGTGCCAAACATTAGATATATAAATAGGGATGGCCCTGGGACCGTACCGGTACCGATCCTGACGATACCGGTCCCGAAAATCGTTAAAAACCAATACCGATCCCGATCCCGAAATGGTATTCGGTACCACTATTCAGTACCGGTATTTTCCCGCGGTATCGGGATTTTCCCGGTCCCGTCCCGGTCCCAATCCCGCAAACTACCAAAAATAGATACCGGTCCCGGTCCCGAATGGGATTCGGTACCACTATTCGGTACCGGTACCGGGACGGTACCGAGACGGGATTGAAATTTGGAATTTCTTGCTCATCCCTAGTTATAAGGTTTCAACACAATCGACATAACGGATGAATATTATGTTATATTATACATTCATATTCATACATATCTACAAGAATGAGGTATATTTTCCCTATTCCCTGGCTAGCTTTAACTTAATTAGTGGCATGGAATACTTATAATAATATCTATAAAGTTAATTAGATTTGTTTCTTATTAAGTTAGGCTGTGCGGTATGAGGCGAACAACCCGGCAACCCAGGTTTGGATCGCCGGCTACACCGGCCCACCTAGGCGATTGGCGCTCACGGTGACCCCCACGGCTCGCCCAACCCTCGTTTGACTTTCTCGCCTTTTCATGCAAAAAGCCGTTTCTAGTGTATGTGTTTTGAATTTATTTTTTCTTTTTTATCCTATATATACATATATATACACTGTGTGTCTGTGTGTGTTTTTGTTATGTTGTGTGTGTGTGTGTATTGAGGAAGAAAGAAGGAGATAGGCTTTTGTTATACACTGTGTGTATTGAAGAAGGAGATAGGCTTTTGTGTGTGTGGTTTTTATCCTATATATACATATATATACACCGTGTCTGTGTGTGTGTATTTTTTTTTTCTTTTTTCTTTTGTTATGTTTTTGTTATAATTATTAGGATTATTATTATTAGTAGTTGTTATTTTTAATATTTATGTTTTATTTGTATTTTTATTATTTGTTATTAATATGGGAGGAAAAAAAATATATAAATCAATCATTGGAAGTGCCACGTGTCGCCCCACTCCCTTTTTTTTTAGGCAACCCAACATGCTGACTAGGCACCACGTGTCGCGAGTCGCTCCCATGTTGGGTAGCCCCATACCTTTTAGCCTTAGCATGTCACATCTTTACCAAGCGACTATATTTATAAACTAGTTTTGAATAACATAAACTTGTTTGCGAATGAAAAATCTCTCTCATCACCTTCGACCATAGCTTTACATATGGGTGATGATCCGTACACCACTAACTTTTAGCCGTACACCGTCAAACATGCTTTAAGGTGTTGTACAGTACAACAACTTAAAACATGCTTGGTGGTGTACGGCTAAAAATCGGTGGTGTACGGATCATTTACATATTAAACAACCAAACATGTACTCGTCTATGCCAATAATGCTTCAATTAAGCAGCACGTGAACTTAAAACCATTCCGAACTGATTATTTGTTGATGGTTTTAGGTACGACTAGATTTGATGGGTAAACATAAACTTATATGTAAACTATTTGCACTTCGAGTGTAATTCAAAACCTAATATTAAAAATGAAATACTTGGTCAAAACACAACCTTATAAAGAGGATGACCCAAATATGCCACTATTTCTTAAGCTATCTCCAACCAAGCACTTTGTTTTTCAGGTAGCTCGTGTCACTTCAGCAATATACTGAATTAGAATATTAAATCACTTTTACCTTCAGCCTTACCCATAGATTTTCAGTTTACTACTGTCATGTCATCATTAATATTAAATTAAAAAACATATTATATTAAATAAGAAAACACATTATATTAGTTTAAAAAAAATCATTTCTTTAATTAAAATAAACACAAATACATTAATAAAAATTAAAACATGAAAAAACCCTACAAAAGACATAAAATTTATTTTAAATTAAAAGTTGCCGAGAATACCAACGGTTATATTTTTATAATTATCATTTTTTTAATAAAAAAATTGTCCGTTTAAATAAAATTTTAAAAAATAATATAAAAGACCGGCTTTGCCTCCAACAAACTGATCGAGCGCCGTTGAAGACGCCGGCCCATCAACTGGAGCGCCTGGGGGAGTGGGGGTTGGCGTGTTGGATGGAACACGACGGGGGTAAGGCCCGCATTAGAGATGGCCTTGCAATCTTTTGAGCCACACACACAAACAAGTGGTGACCATTGCTTCCTTTATTTTTTGCACCCCCAAGTCTTTTTGATGGAGAAAAAATTATATGAGTATAAATTACCTGTTCGAATAGAATCTTTTAAATACATACTTGTATTATCATATAGTGTCGGCATTGTTCTAATAAAATTATTCATAAACATGCACTGGTAGTTAAAGCTACTAATATTAATTCATGAGATCAGATTGATTTTTGTCACAATGCCGGCTACGTTTACCATTATTAGTTGGCATGTAGCAGGGCAAAAAGCAATACAAACATGTGGGCTCATGGTGAAAAGTTTCAATCGAAAATCATTACCAATATCAATATCAATATTTTAAAAACTTATTTTAGTTAAACCGGACTTTTTAAACGGATTGACTAATCAACCTGTATTTTCTTAAAAATACTACTAAAATTGTTACAATCAAAATAAAATCTACTTACAATTACATCCATTCAAAAAATAATGTCAAATAGTTACATTCTAAAAAAAATATATAAGTTTTAAACTTTACAAACAACCCAAAATAACATTAAAGTATAAAAATCATAATATTAAACAAGTGAACAATAACAATATTTAATTTTAACAATAAAAAGGACAAGTTTAAAAACTCAAAATTACTTCTAGAGAAGGTTTTGCCTTAAAAAAATAATCAAATACCAGTCTTTATATTCGTGTGCTGTATATGATAACGATTTATTAATAATTGATTGTCTAATAAATACCACTGAAGATTTTGTTTACGTATAAATCACTAAATATTATCTATGGATTCTTAATTTCGTGATATATGAGATTTAATATTCTTATTTGTGACATTAGTGTTATGTTGGTTTCACATATTTTGTATACTTGTAATGCATGAATATTAATATTATATACTGATGATTTATATAACTATTTTGATATTTTAAAGAAAACAATTCAAAGTAATCATGAATATATTTTTAATATTTTTTTAGAATCTAAATATAGTTTTTGTAATGTGCGTATAAAAATGACATTAAAATAAAAATAAAATGCATCACATGTTATGCTAAATATGAGATTGAATGGTTTAAGACTCTCACTATTATAGTTGAAGGGTTAAAGTGTAGGTTGTAAAGTTTTAGAGTACATTAAGAAAAATGATGAAAATGGCCAGCGCAAAGACGAACAATAATCGGCTGTGACAGCCATTCCGCTTCCCATTTCGCGGCTGACACTCACCCCCCTCCAAGAAAGAATTAAACTTATTATTTTCCAATAATTAAATGTGTATTTTTTAAGGATTATACAAAGGAGATTTTTTTTATTCAAACTAGAGAGGTACTCACGCAGTACGACGACGGCGGTGTGGTGGTGGCGACGGTGACTGGTGGTGGCGGCGACTGGTGGTGGCGAATAGTGTATGTAATTGATGTAAAAGTAATTAATGTTAAGGGGTAGTGTAGGTGAAAATATTTTAAGGGTTGCTAGGCGAAAATATTACATCTTTTTAATACTTTCAAAAATAAAAAGTTATGAAATCTTTATAAAGAAGTATAGAATTATAGATTATCTGAGGATGTCAAATCTTTGATTAAAATGCAAATACGGCTTAAACATAATATTCCAGTAACTGTAATTATTTTTGAATCATTTCCTTGGTCATCATAAGATATTTTGTTTTTTTTTTTAACTCGAACATGATGCTACAACATGTTAGTTATAAAAATTTAACTAACTTTTAAGATTGAGTTAAACAATCCAAACTTGATAAATTCATTTAAGAGAAATGACAAATTGGCATAATGCATAAGCTCTAAGAGGGTTGACATCCCATATCTCATCAATTTTTTCACCACTAACTCCCAATCAATCTTCTTATGTCACCTCAGTTACCCTCCATTCATTCATACCATATTTTATTATTTTGTTGGCAACTCATCTCTCACCCACCACTTACTCATATCACTTATACCTTATGCTTAAAAAGTTGTATCTCCCACCCACCACTCGTTATTCAAATGCGTGGTCTCACCACGCAAACACACCCCTTGCCACCAGCGGCGAAGCTTGACTTGAATCAGTGGGGGGTTGGGATCTAATTTTTTTTTTCCTAACGCTATTTTTCGGGTAATATAAAAAAAATGGGGGGTCGAAACCGAATATACCGAAATTTTTCTACACGAAAACTATATACCCCTAAATCGCAAAAAAAAATTCGGGGGGTCGGGCTCCCCCCCGGCCCCTATAAAGCTGCGCCCCTGATTGCCACATTCTTAATCCATGACGGCAGTGTTCCTTTGTGTCACCACAACCACCACTCATCCATGATCCATACGATGCCAACCCCCTAAGTTTAATCAATTGAATGTTTGACAAGTTTTTCTTGAAAACTGCATACAATATACCATTACCACAAAAAGTCCTGAGCTAATACTACATTTTTAGCACCGATTTATGCATGCCACAAGATGTAATATGTATAAATCAAAACTAAACAAAACTATATAACTTCTATTGCAGAATAACTAAAATGATAATTGAAACCAAAGATAAAACTAGTTGAAAGACAATAGCCAAATATAATACAAGTGTATTATATATTTTTTCTTTCTATCATCATATTTATTGATCTTGTCATATATCATCATCATCATAATTTAGGCTTATAAATTACACCTACCTAACTTTCTTTTTTTTCTTTCTTTTCAAATGGTTCAACCTCAAGCTCAAATAATCTTGACAATAATCTTAAACACACTTCAGCTAAGATCTTTTATTGATTAACTTTAACAAAGGTTGATTAATTTAATTTCCTCAATTTTTTTGTTTTGTTTTGAAAATACAGTAAACTAAAACACCATTAATTACCAGTTGATCTAGACTTATTGTCCCACATTTATTTACTTAAACAATATTCACTCTTCTCAAATTATTATCTACACGGATACAAAACTAGTCTTGAAAACATTATTTATGGAAGTCATGAATGGTCACTGCTAAATACAAATGTCATCTTTTATCTTCCTTTAATTACAATCTTAGCAAAACAATTATAGTTTAATTGAACACATTTCTTTCTTCCAGCAAATCAGATCCATAATAAAAGTAGACAACCTTTTTACATCTTTTATCTCTATTCTCTTTCAACCTTGTCAGCCAGCCCCTTCTTCCATGTGCCCCTATTAACTGTTTGGTCAAAGGCCCCAATGAAATCCCTTCTCCATATATACCACTTATAATCCTTATTAAATTAATAAACTTTATGACTAATTGTGTCATTCCAACCAAAAACAAGGTTAAAAAAAAATCAGAATTCAATTTGCAATTTTGCATCTAATGAAATTTTTTTTTTTTTATAACGAAAAATTTGGACGAACTCTAACTCTAGAGAAAACCCATTTTAATGAATATCTAAACATGTGAAGAAAGTTTGTATTTATAGTCAACCCATACTAGTGTCCTTCTGTGGTCACTCTTGTATGTCAGTCGGTACTAATATTAATACATAGTACCAAGGGGACTCGGAGTGGGCGGTGGGTAGCAAAAATTTATGCCCCATACCTCCGGCTATACCGTCGCCAAGCATAATTTTATGGCCAAAATTTATGAGGGCCGGGTATAATACCCGGTGGTGATAAATTTTAGTTTGTGAAAGGAGTGAAGAGAGAGAGAGAGTGTGTGTGGGGATAGGAGAGAGAGTGTTTGTGATTGGAGAAAAATTTGGGAAGGTTGAAATCTCATGAGCGCCAGTGAAAATGGTTGAGAGGGCTGGTTGGGAGGGTTGAAGGGCTGAAGTGAGTTGGCAGAATTTTATTGGCAGAATTTGGGAGGGTTGATAAATTGGGTTGGACGACTCCTAGTCAGGGGCGGAACTACCTTAGGCGTAGGAGTAGCCCGGGTTACGGGTTCGCTCAACCCATGTAGTATAAATTTTTTTGAAATACGTTGGTTTTTCTATTGATGTTACGGGTAAAAAAAAATTGGGATACCTAAAATAGCGAATAATCCTTAAAAACTGCTTAAAAATTGTAGCAATCTAGTCGTTAACATTACTTTACACTAGTGTGAAAAAGTTTATGCTACGGGTCACTTGCAATCCTGGTTCCGCTAATGCTCCTAGTACCCTAAAAGGTAGACCGAAGGGATTTTTTCTATTCAGTTTACTCAAGGAATTCGAGTCGTTGAGTCTGATGCGGCCTAATCGGGGTATTTGAGTGATAGTATTCTAAACTTTTTTCTCGGTCACAAGATATTTACCTAGTGAGATTTAAGCGGTCTAACATCTCAGGATACATCCTGACTACTAGCCATGTTGATGATGGTTTATCGATAAATAATACCGTACTACTGCTACCATTTATTGGAGAACACAAGATTTTTTATTTTTATAAATATTTTTGAACGAGTGGTCTTGTTTGACATATTGTTATCATATATTACCATAATTAGTTTGTGGGTCATATTCAATTCACTTTGTTATCTTCTCTCATGTGCTTGTCTCATCTGTTTAGCAAAGTTTTCATAAACATATTACAAAAATAAATTAGTCTTGTTGTAGCTCTGTTTTAGCAATTGGTTTGTCTCTTTGTTCTTGGTTTTTATCAAACAAATATTTTCATAATTCTATGTTAGTATTATTCAAATAACCCATAGTAAATACTTATAAATACTTTTGGAATCAGTGTGATTCCAAGATCTCATTTTTAGACACTCTCATGGCTAGTGTTACTTCATTGTTTTTACTTGCTTTTTGTTTCACATTTTGTGGTCTTGGAAATTGTGGTTATTTATTGGATCAACAAAAAGATAAGATTTTGCAGCTTCCTGGGCAGCCACCAAATTTGGATTTTAACCAGTACTCAGGCTATGTTACTGTGAATCAAGAATCTGGGAGGTCATTGTTTTATTGGTTGACTGAGTCACCTGCAAACCGTGATCCAGAATCTAGGCCACTTTTGTTATGGCTCAATGGTGGTCCTGGCTGTTCTTCTGTAGCTTTTGGTGCTGCTGAAGAAATTGGTCCTTTGCATATAAATTCTGATGGGAAGACGCTTTACAAAAATGCATATTCTTGGAATAAATGTATGTAACTCTGTAGTTCCATCTCATCTACTGTTCCCCATACTCTGACTCTAACGGGATTGGGTATCATTGTTGTTATAATATATTTTCATTAGATATGTATTAGTTGTTGTTGTTATAATATATTTTCATTAAATATGTATTGATCTTGATTCTATAACTCTGCAGTGGCAAATTTGCTGTTTCTTGAATCACCAGTTGGAGTTGGTTTCTCATATACAAACACGACATCAGATATGTATACTTTTGGTGATGCAAAAACAGGTAAGACTCTGATGATCTTTACATGAAGTTTTTATTAAGTTATTGACACTTATCGAGATATTCATTGGTTGTAATGTGCATAAAGTTGTGATCTTTTCACTAAAATTTTGTTAGTTCCGACTTGTTTGGATGATTTTGGAACTTGGGTATTGTGAATATGTAGCTGAAGATTCATATGCATTTCTTATCAACTGGTTTGAAAGATTCCCTCAATACAAGCATAGAGATTTTTACATTGCTGGAGAGAGTTATGCAGGTTCCCAAACATCGACTAATCTTGTTAACTTTAATATGTTTTTGTTTGTTAAATGTTGTAAGGCATATATGCTAATCTATTACAGGTCATTATGTTCCTCAATTGTCTCAAATCATTTACAAAAGAAACAAAGGGGTGAAGAATCCGGTTATTAACTTCAAGGGATTTATGGTATAAAATGAGATAATAAACAGTTCAATATCATTCATTATAATGCTAAATTTCATGATTTCAGACTTTTTGATCTTACTTTGTAGGTGGGAAATGCTGTTACTGATGATTACAATGATTATGTTGGCACATTCGAGTATTGGTGGACCCACGGTTTAATTTCAGATTCTACTTATAAAGCTTTACAAGCAGCATGCGAAGGAAGCTCCTCTGAGCATCCACCCATTGCGTGCGTTAGTGCTTTACGTACTGCAGAAGCCGAACAGGGAAATATTGATCCGTATAGTATATATACAAAGCCTTGCACCTACAGTTCATCACTAAGGCTTAGAGGACGTTATGTAAGTTTATCTAAATTGAAACCTTCTCTACAAAATAAATTAAGGATATCATAGTAAACCAAGTATTCGAATCTGAAATCTACTAATAATAACATTTCTTTTTGTGAACAGCCATGGAGGCGTGGAGCGTATGATCCATGTACCGAGAATTATGCAATTCAGTACTTCAATCTTCCAGAAGTTCAAAAGGCGTTTCATGCCAACATAACTAAGCTTTCATATCCATGGAAAACTTGCAGGTGCGTTTGAGAATATAAAAACCAAGTATTTTTACACCCGGCCTTAATAAGATTTCTTTATGATAATGTTTCATTAATTGCAGTGATATTGTTGGCGAGTATTGGACAGACTCCCCACTGTCAATGCTTCCCATCTACAAGGAACTCATAGCGGCTGGTTTAAGGATTTGGGTATTCAGGTAAAACTTTCTGTACCTCATATTAATCGCTTTAATTTGTGTGATATCTGCTCGCTATGCTCATAAATATGTTTGTTTTTTCTCGTGCAGTGGTGATACGGATTCAGTTGTTCCCCTTACCGCAACAAGATACTCCATTGACGCATTAAATCTTTCCACAATCGCCAATTGGTATGCGTGGTATGATAATGGCAAGGTAAGGAGTTCTTGTTACCTTCAAAATTTTAATATCATCATTGTTATGTATCTACTATTTCAACCATTTCTGAACTTTCTATGACCTTTCTATGTGCTAGGTTGCGGGGTGGAGCCAAATATATGAAGGGCTGTCATTCGTGACGGTCACGGGTGCAGGACACGAAGTGCCATTGCATCGTCCAAGACAAGCTTTTATACTTTTCAGATCATTTTTGGAGAATAAGGCAATGCAAGGAAGCCAAAATTTCATCTAGGTTTGATTTACTTGTTGTTAACAAGTAAAAACATATAGAAAGATCATTATTTCATGGGGTTATGAAAAAAAATAAAGAAATAATTGCTTCCAAATGATTATCATTTGTTGTATGTTCCCTAATTAATCAACATTAGATTCTTGCCATGGGCCTTGGTGAACGGAAGAAAACTGTGATTAGTAATATACATAATGTAATTTAATAAAATATATACACAACTTATGTTTATGGTGTCCTTCATTTTTAAAGTAATATCTAGTGGGAGTTTACTTGTGCCATATTGTTTAAAAATTAAAATGTTTACCAGTTAGTGGAAACCTATAATTAGACGATTATCCCTTTAAATGTCGGTGCTTAGGGCATATATGATATATGGGAATGGCACCATTTAAGATGTCAACTTGATGTAGGTATTTCTGTCATTGCCATGTTTTACCAAAGCCCTGGAGCTATTTGGAGCTAGGCCTGCTTGTAGTTTGGGCTTTAATTGAGTAGAGTAAGCCGTGAACATAATAACCGGTTCTTAAAAAGCCGGTTCCAAAAAACCGAACCCCAAAAAAAACCGGTTATAAAAAAACCGCTTCGGGTATTCTAGGAACCGGTTTGGGTTTCGGGTATAAAATCGGGTACAAATCGGGTCGAGTTCGGTTTTGTTAAAAAAAACCCGGTCCACGTTGACCAAAAACCGGTTTGTATCCGGTTCGGGTATGGTCAAACCTGGTTTTGGTCAATGGGACCAAAAACCGGTTCCGATTCCGGGTCGGTTCCGGAGAAAACCGGTTTTTGAACATGGCTAGTATCAGTTGGTAAAAGACTAGAGAATTATATTTGTTTTGAGTTTCTAAGTTACCAATTCACTTTGATCCATTTAAAGTAGTAATAACTAGCACGATGTCCGCGGTATGCGACAGGATCGATAAACATGTCGTGTAAGATGAGTAATCATTGGTTACGGTTCATTTTCACAACATGGGTGTTTGGTAATTTTTTGATTTAATTTGTTACTTTTGGTTGATTACATAATGTATTAAATTTTTATGTGGAATGAAATTATTTGATAAGTAATAAGTAATCTATTTCATACTTATAAATACAGAAGTTTAGAAATATATATGGCTGATCTTGTCTAAATCATAAATAATTGACTTTGACCAAAATTAGAAAGAAAATATAGTTGACTAATTGACTTTTTATGTAATTAATAACTGCATGTTGAGATATTTTAGACATTTCACATCTTGAAAAAAATCTATACTACCTTATAAAAGAGATGAGTAGTGTCTTAATTTTTGAATATTTTAAGAACTCTTAATTATGGTAATTAATTAATCATATTATCTATCATGAAGCCTTTCTATTACTAATCTATACTATCTATACTATTTTATGTAATCATTTTTATCATACAATATTTAAGTACAATTTTCAAAAACACTTATATCAGATAATCTAAACTAGCATTCTTTGCTCAATGTTTGAAGTTTACGAAATTTTGTTTTTAAATTCAAATATAGAGTCACACGTGAAAAAATTAAGAACTTATCAACTCCGCGTATTACATGGGTACATTTTCTAGTTATAAAAAAAGTTCTTATAAATGCTTTATAAGGAATTATATACCGTGATTTAAGGATTTGGCCTTTTGTATGAGTAAAGAAAGAAAGAAAGAAACTGCTCAGTGCCGTCTTTCGTGGGTTTTGAGCCCTAATACCTCGACGGTGTATGGAAGATGTTAAAATGTAGGCAGACCTTACCTCTACCTAAGTAGAGAGGCTGCTTCTATTTTTCTACCTAAGTAGAGAGGCCTTTTGTATGAGTGATGGCCTATTAATTGGTATAACTTTTATATTATATTTTATTTCGTTCTATCAACAACTTAATGCATTGCTATCTTTAAAAGATTTCAAGTTTATAAATGAAAAGATATAAAGATCTACATATATTTTTTTGGACTTCGTTTCTAAATTATCAAAGACTAGTCTACCTTTGAGATGAAGCGAATTAAAATATGTTCAATACCAATAAGTTGCTTTGGCGATTCAAAATCACATGGTTAGAATGCGTGTGTTATTATTTGTAAATGAATTAATGTCATCACGTCATAAAGGCAACAGTATAATGTGGATTAATGAATTTATAACATGTTAGGTCATGTCATGTTGTATATTTTGGGAGTTAAGAAAAAAGTGGGTCATCCGAAAATGATAAATCATTTTAAAAATCCTTCTAATCTCATCCTTTAATTTTACCAAGTGTCATGGTTACATTGTTAAAAGGATTATTAGAATGATTTTTTAAGAGGATATATTATTTCCCGTCTTCAAATTGTAAGATTAAGTTTAGTTTCTCAACATTTTTTACTTGATAAAATGGGTATAAGTTGGAAGTTATTGATAAAAAGTATGTGACACTTAAAAAAAAAGATATACTTCCAAACTCATATCACAAAATGGTTTGGCAAATAAAGTCATAATTCTTGCAGCAGATGTTTATAATGTTCATAGAGTGGTTATATATAGTAATGTGTTTATAACAAAGAAAAAAAAAGGAACATTGACGATGACGAAAGTGCAAAGTTTGAGATATTGTCCGCGGAAGGAATTTTATTTGTTTGAATGGAAGCACAACCAACACCTTTAAGCCGTAAAACTTAGGGCTGTAAACGAACCGAACGAACACGAACGGGACCTTGTTCATGTTCGTTCGTTTAACTTAATGAA
>JAOEHQ010013319.1:0-15857 GCA_025447715.1 Asclepias incarnata
GGCGCCGTTGTTCCCTGGATGTGATTACGAACACTGGCTGATTGTTATGGATAAACCTGGCGGTGAAGGTGCTACTAAACAGCAAATGATTGATTGTTATGTTCAAACTCTAGGTTTTATTTTTAACCCTAATCTTTTTCTTTTTATATTTTTTTATTTTTTTCAAATGATTATATATATATTTTTCTACATTTTTTATATTTCTCAAATAACTTTTATATATATATATATTACATTATATGAAGGTTTAGTTGCAATAATGTGTGTAATTGTTATTCATATATTTTTTTTAATCTGAAATTGACTTTTGTATTTATTTTATAGGTTTATGTAATTATGCATATAATTATTTTTACTAGTTCATGTAGTTAATAATAAATAAAGTATTTGTGTGCATAACCTAGCAGCTTGTTAAAGGTTTTTTTTTTTGGCTATGTAATTATATTGATTGTCATAGTGAGGAAGAAGCAAAGCGGAAGATTTATAATGTTTCTTGTGAGAGGTACTTTGGATTTGGCTGCGAGATTGATGAAGAGACTTCAAATAAGCTTGAAGGTTTGTTGGTTTGTCTGTATTGATTATGTTTTTATGGAGTGTGTAGTTACAAATGTTTATAAATGTTTCAGGTGAGCCTGGTTTGCTCTTTGTGCTACCTGATTCATACCTGTTTCAGGTATGGTTGCTCTGTGTTGAACTATTTTTTTTCTAATTGTGTTTTTTTTTTGCATTTTTTGGGTTTTGTCAGAAAGTTATGACGCGCTACTACGAAGGTAAAAAAGAAGCGTCATAAAATGTGGGTCATAAGTGCGCGTTATAGAGGGATGACGCACATATGCGAGTCATGAAGCTTTATGACTGGTCCATCTTGACGGGCATTTGCGCATCATCCGACCTCTTCTTGACGCCAAATGCGCGTCTAGGATGGGACTGTTTGTAGTAGTGGGTGTCCATTCTATAATGTCAAAATTCACTATTTCAATATATCCTTCCTCTATGCTATCTTAGCCTAACAATAAAAAATAAAAAATAAGATAAAAGGGAGTGAAATGGTGGTGGTTATTAGTGTTGGTGGATTGTGAGTACATGGAAGTCAGTGGCAAATTTAGGAATTAAGCTAACATGGGTCCTTGACTTGACTTACTTGATGCGACAAGATGCAGTTTCAATGGGTTGGGTTGGGTACAACTTAGCACAAGTGCATTGTTATTACGACATCATAAAAAAGATTTGTTTAAATCAAGTTAATACTCGTATATTTTGTTACTCGTTATCTATTAAATAATCCATATACCATACAAGTTACAAAGTACTTCATATACTATAATCATCACCTTAATGTTTAAACAGTTGGGTACAACTTAGCACAAGTACATTGTTTAAAGATTCGTTTAAAGGGAAAGTGAGTGAAGATGAGACTAATGTTAACAATTTGCAACGACGGTATATATAGAGCAAGTACGCACTACTAGAAAAAATGCCTTTAATGAAAAAAAAAAATTTCTTGCTATTAAAGTTTGACTCTAAATATCAAGCTCCACACACAACATAAACAAATTCGCAAAATTATTCTTTACAGATTTCAAATTAGTCTGAGAAAAAAAAAAATCAACAAATTTACACTATATATGTTTATGGTAGTAAACAATTAGCGAAATAGACATCATAAATTAGATAAATAAAATTTACAAAAGAAAAAAAATATATTTATGTACATAAAAACCATTAAACCAGAAGATAGCTAAAATAACCATAACACACCATTTAAATACAAAATCTGAAGTAATCAATAACAAATACGACCGTTTCAACGTTGTTACCTTTTTGTAAAATAGCTCAAAAGACGACTCGTAAACATTGTAGAGAAGATGTCAAATGACTGGCGATGAAGGAGAGGGGTGTCAGCGGCGATGGTGGAAACATCATATATAGCAATGGAGGAGACGAGTGTGAGGATGGTGAGGGAAAGCAGTAAAGTGAGACAGTGAGTTTTGTGTTAGTAAAATGAGATGGGGTTTTGGGTTAAGGGTATTTAATTAGATCTAAAGATTTAGGGAGGGGGGCGGCGGGAACTTTGAAAGGGAAATGGGCGGAACAAAATTTTGTGGATGAGCGGGAAGTTGAAAGTGTAATGGGACAAAAAAACATTTTAAGGAATTTAGATTAAAAACAAACACACTCTTATAAGTTATGACAGTTTTTATGACACGCAAATGAAAGTGTAGTCCGTGTTACACGACATTATTTTATGACACTAACAATTGCGTGTCATAAGTCCTTAAAAAATTTGAGATATGACACGAATTTTATGACACTAAAAATTGCGTGTCATCTAGCCTTCAGATTTTATAAGTTATGACAGTTTTTTTATGACCCTCATTTTTGCTTGTCATTATCGATGCGTGTGTCATAATTTAGGTGTCATTAAAGGCTATTTTTCTAGTAGTGAGACCCGTCTCGTCACTCTCGTGAAGTAGTTTAAAGGCCTTGTGTGATAATATAAATCATGCCCTCTAAAAACCAAAAATTTTTATCAATATAAAAAGACAGTAATAATATGTATATATAAAATATATATAAGAGTATTAAAACAAACATAGCAAAGTTCTTTAATTTATATAGTTAAATGCATTAAAAATTGTGTCAAGTATATTTTCCTTTTACTTTGGAGAATTAAATTTTTAATAAAACTTGAAACGGATTCTATAGTGTTATGTTTTGAAATAAATTCGGGCTCAAAATATATTTTTCTTTTCTATTCTGGACTTGGGCTTAAAGACCAACTGAATTATACATATACATATAGGCATTGGGATAAAATTTGGTGCCCTATATATGGTGTGCGTCAGCATTGTATGATATGATCATGGAAAATTCATTGAATTAAAACTTATATATGCTAAATAATCGATGAAGATGTAGATCGATTACAATCCATTCTATGATTTCTATCTAAATGCTGGTCAAACTCCTTTAAGTCTGTCAACTTTTGATTGCTTTTAGTCCATTCAATCTGTATATTAGACTAGTTGTATCAATTTGATTATATAAGTCAAATTTCTATGGCTTTGTAAACATCACACGACATGTAATAAAGAAGAAGAGACTAGTTTCAAAAATCAATATCTTGTTGTTTTATGTATAGTTTATCAAGTGTTTGAAAATATCTTAGTAGTTAAAGTCTCGAGAGGGTTCTAGTTTGTGTCTATGATGTATAGCTAGGACAGTTTCTGTTTCTGTTTCTGTTTTTGTTGTATTGCTAGCTTTGTATGGTCGCTACTTTTCAACTCTTTGTATTTGTATTTCTTTACAACTAGCACCTTGCTAGTTGTTTCTTAATATATTTCTGTCGTTCTAAAAAAAGTACTTGAAAATGTATCCAATTCAAGAATACTCATATGTGTATATTTTACTTTCAGATATTTGATCATGTATGTAACTGAATACGATCAGATTCACAAAACATTTGGACCTGGTTTATTTTTCACTTGGACCTATTAAATTTTTAAAAAATCATATATTTTTTTTACGAAATGTGCATAACTTAATTTTTTTAGCTTGTAAAGTTAGTTTTTTTTTTTTTATGTTTTATAAAATTTTATTATGAGGGTAATACTCTTGCAAAGTTAAATAGGTGCCTCTTGTCATCTATGATGAATGGCCACCTTCCTTTTATGGTAAGTTTGTTGCACGCACTCATCTATATTTGATCATGAAAATAGAAATTATTATTACATCTTTTTATACAAAATGATAATTCAATTAAGTTTATTTTTTTACCCATTTATTTCCTGTAGAAGATGAATATATTGATATGGATTTCAGTGGGACATAAGTTTCGTTCTTTATACAATTATATACCAACAACTTTTGAAAGATGTCTGTGAATTAATAAAGATATATGATCTCGAATCTTATTTCTGTGTGCTTTAACTTGTTAAATGTTCTTGGATTTCTTTTCAAAAGTCTGTCAACTTTAATTTATCATACAATACAAACATCAGTGGCGAGGTCATGATTTTAGGTCTCGGATAATGGCCAAATAGTTTACAAGATACTAACAAATATATAAAATAGACCAATAACATTTAATTGAGATGAGGTGGACGTATGGGATCTAAATGCATGTTTTGTTGGGTGGCCAGTTAATTTTGAACAAAACTAATACATAAAAATAGTACTAGAAATATACAATTTTATAAACATTGTGGCCGGGGTCGCCACGATCACTTTTGACCTCCATGAAGCCCCGCCACTTTGAACAATATGCCTTCTTCGTCCATTTTCAGGGATAGAGCTCAACCGCTAAACGAATTGTACGTCTTTATCTTCTTTTAGTATAAAATCCATACAAATTTGTGTCTTTAACATGTAGTCATGTAGAGTTCATCTAGTTTGATAACTTTGATTATAAATCCAATCTGCAAGCTAATATTCATGTGGTTTTCAAGTTTCAACCCCTAAAGACCAGGTCACTGCATGTTGTTCTTATTTCGTAATTCTCACGTATTTTCAAGATTTAGTTGACTTAGTTGCGCAAAATTACGTCGTTCAGTCGGACGAGATGGATGAACTTCGATCATCATCATCAAAATTCTCAATATTATGACCTTTGTCTTCCACAATCATGTTATGCAATATAATGCAAGTGTACATCACATTTCTTAGTTTTTTTACGAACCAAGCTCTTGTTGGAGCTTTTATAATTCCCTAACGTATTTGGAGAACACCGAAAGGTCTCTCCCAGTGACGGATCCAGAAAATTCATTTAGAGGGGACACAAAGTAGTAGAGGTGATAATACAGTTAGACAACAATTCAATATAAGTTCGGACTATTTTGGTTTAGTTTTGCATTGCAGGTTAGAATTATCATTTTGAATTAATAATATGTATGTCTTTGATACAAATGAAACTTACTGGTATTTGGATATATAGTTTATTACAAGAGCTTCACAATTTATGTGATATTATTTATTGCCTTTTCATTGAGTTATGGGAAAAAAATAAAATTAAGAAATCAAAATAATACAAATATGAGCATATTGTTTCATTAAGTTACACAAAACCCATAAATATTACCATATTATAAAAACACAACATCCTATTTAAACATAAAAATAACATTTAGTGAAAATATTTAATAAAAATATGATTGCATTGGGCTAGAAAATATAAAAATTAATATTTGTTGGGCTAGGTTGAGGAGGAGCATAGGACCCCCCTGGTAGTACTGGATCCGCCAATGGTCTCTCCACATCCTTTCTTTCACTTTTTTAAACTTCATCTGTTTTGCACCAATAGGGCTTGAAGTTGATTTAGCAAATACAGACCATGTCGGGTATATCCCATCTACAAGATAACACCCTATTTTGTAGGTTACGTGGTTAACCTCAAACAGATAGTCGGAAGCAGTATCATTAAAGACATCGTTAAACAATAATGGAGATCGATTTAAAACATTGAGGTCATTGTTAGCACCAGCAACAACAAAAAAAGAAGACAAATCCAAAAAACATACAATGCAACGACTTCTAACATTATTGTAGGAGCATTATCACTTCTATAGTATTGACATTGCTGTGGAACGAGACAATATTTTCACTCCCGATGCATACAATCAATGCTACCAAATATTCCAGGAAAACCATGAACTTCTTCATGTTTAGCATATAGGCTTTGAAGGTTGCCTTAAATATTTTGGACCATATATATCAATAACAATTCACAAAAATAATCTAAGCATTCTCGAGAAGTTCTTTCTGAGATATTTCATTATTCGCCAAATGCATCGGGGCGATGTCGTATGCCAATTGACGTATGGTAGAGATACATTTTTTAATTGGAGTAAATGCCAATTCATTTCTGCAATCGCCGCTTTATACAAATCAATAGTGTGATTAGAAATACCTTCGATGATGGTAAAACAACGATGGTAAGAAATAGTCGTTTACTCATGTGGAATATTCATCTGAAGTATTTTGGAAAGTAGCATTACCGACTATCGATGAAGTGGTCACGCATCAATCGATCATTGGATCCGATTCAATCTTTAATAATACGCCTTCTTTGTCTTGATGGCCTCGATCTTTCTGCTTCATCATCGGTTTACTAGATGCTAAATTACTAGCTTGATGAAAGATGTCGAAAATTTCTCCGTCACTTTCGAATGAACTAGACGACGACATTTTCGGTAGATGAATTCAAAAAGAAAAGGAATATATAAAAATGTATGTTTTGGATGTTTGGAAAATGTAAATGGATATGGGTATTTATATAGGTGAAAATGGTATATAAAAAATTAAGAGAAAAACCGCTAGTTAACTGCTAGTTTTTTTTTTTTTAAATTGCAATGGGGCTAATAATAAAAATTAAAAATAACAAACCCCGAATGTCTACAATCGGTAAAAGAACCCCGAAAGTCCAAACATCACACAACACCAAAATGGAACGAGGTGGGATACCGGACCGGCGACGCCAACGCCGAATCCTTCCCATACCTCTTAGATGTGTCATTCACTTGTAAAGTTGTAGAGTCATCGTCTAATTGTTTCTTTGTTATATAGATGAAACTTTCCTTTAGTTAATTTTAGTTTTTTTTTAAACGGCAGAAAAACTGACAACACCTTCTAGAATTGTTGTGTCCACCCCGAGTTCGAATCTTGGTAACGCCCTAAAGGGTTTGCTCTTCATGTTTTGAATGGTTATAGCGTTACAAAGCCCTCTCTCCAAATGTATTTAGCAAGATTTGAACCCTCGCCCTCCAGGATGAAACCCCTTAGGAGAAAACACCCTGACTACTGGACCAGGACCCCATTGGCTTAGTTAAGTTTAGTTAGCAACTTGTATTTCACTTTGTTTTTTTTTCCCCCAACAATTTAGAAATGTGTATATTTTTAGTCTGGGTAAACTGAGTTGTAAATTTAGTACAAGTTTCGTGTTCTTCAAACATTTTGTCATATTTTTCTTTATTATATTTTAATAGCTATCTTTGATTGGTAAGTGGCAACAAAATTCGTTGATTAAGAAAGGTAGATTGACTAAATAAGTTAATTTTCAACACTAAAGTTGGTCACTATCAATATTGGCCATGAATATTCTAAATTGTGATTCTTGACTAAATACATTGATTCTTGACTAAAATAAAGTAAATATATAAGTCTTAAAGGAATTATGATTCATTTTTAAACCATGATATTATTACACTTCCACAAGCACGATATATTTCTATTATATATTGTCATGCTTTCTTTTTTGTTAATGGGTTTTATCCCAATAAGTTTTATAAATAAGAAATGATTATAATATATAACTTTCGATTTTTTTATCTTTTTTTCTTCCCCTTTTTAAGTTATCATATCCCCAGAAAGTAGTGCAGCTAAATCAAAATATGCATTTGAACGAGTTCAAGTAAACCAACGGGACTCGCTAAAAGAACGGAATGGGTTCGTCCTAACACGTACCAACGAACATTGGAATAATGATCAAACACCTAAAATCTCTCTTAACAGGAGAATAGTAGAAGGAAAAACAAACTTGCATAAAGCGGCTAAAAGATATTAGCATCTACAAGACATGCCTCAAAACATGATATCATTCACTGCTAATCATCATCATCATGTTTTAGATATCCAAAATGAGTTAGAAGCAATAGACGGGTTAGAAGAAAATGAGATGAAAAGTTAGTTCGCAGTTCGGCTTCGAGGGAAGGGTGATCCTGACGGAGCAACTAAACCAAGAATTTGCATCACCTTCATTCGACGAGTACTACTTGCCTGCAGAGAGTTTAACAAAAGAGCACAGGCTTATATTTGCTTTTTGAGCTACTCAAGTCTCTATGACTCTACACTATGAATTTGAGTCTTTGAAGATGTGTGTATAAGATTCTTTACCACTTGGAAAAAGAAATGTAATAGTAATACAAGAGATCAACACTTGCACAGTAGTTCAAGAAAGTTTTGGTATGGATGGAAAATGTCAAAACTGGATGCTTATCACAAGTTACGTCAAGATGGTTGAGACAAGACAACTGGTTTTGATCCTAGACAAAATGGGTAAGTCAGTTGGGTTGGGCAAAGTAACTTTTTAAGACACATTGGAATGGGTTAGTTGACCCCTAAACACATCTGGTATTTTGTTTAAAACTTTTATCAATTATAAGCCTGTGGCCCTGTCCCATATAATTACAAAAGTGATATTGTTTCAAATAACAAGAAACTTCTATAGAAATACTTGAGTTTCAAAGAGATCATGAGAAGTTCTCATTTTTGTAGAAATTTATCAAAACTACTTTAAACGGGTTGCAGCAACCAAGTTTCTAACCGAGTGGAAGAGAGAAAGTGGGTTTTAGAAACCCGGTTTCAAAAAAAGTGGTTGTAATTCTACAGGTGGCAAATGTAAACACTTTATGTATTCTTTCAAAACCTTTTATAATTAATTAGTGTGTCAAATATGATTACAAACGTAATATAGTTTCAATAATAATTTGAAATGTTGAATCCATTTTCTAAAAGAAATAAAAACATATTGAATTAAGCAATTTAAGAGGTTTTATGCATTAGAAGTACACTTTAAGCGACTTTCAACCCAATTGACCAATTTCTGCATTAGAACTATTTTTAAGACTTGCATGCCTTTTTGAAATAAAATATGACAGAGAAGTCACTCACATTGTTTGCAGAAGACGGCTCATTGTACACCCCATTTTTCTTGGTATCTGGAGTTTGAGGTTGAGATTCAGCAGACTTATGTTTTTTGCTTGAAACCTTTGTTTGGAAACATAGTCAGCCACCCGTGCAAGAATTTAAGCAAAACAGTTATCAGATAATAGAGCAAAATTTATAGATATTCCAATGTCAAACAACTTCATATTCAAAAAGTAGGATTATAATTTGACCATGGGCAGGGACATTTTAGCATAACGATCAAATCATAAAACAATGAAGCAAATACCTGGGATTTATCTGATACATCTTTTTGTAATCCTGTGAGATAAGCAGAACACGTTATCAATGCAAGCTCAGATATACTTTATCGGAAAAAATAGTTGTGGTCGGACATAATAAAGATCTTTAACTTCTAACATATTAATAACATCACGCCATTCATAATAAAAAAACTAAGAAATGAGATTTGCCGTTTGAGTCGAACAGTTTAAGATGTTAAACTATATTGTGATAATAACATTAATTCGAGTGAAGCTTAAGTATTTTGACACCAAGTGTATACACCTGGGAGAGAAGGTTGAAGCCAAATTGTTAATACATTTGTAATCATAACATGTTGCTTGAACCACATACAAAAGTATTACCACCCAACCTCATTTTGGAGCATGTTGCCAACACAGAATTAACTGATAAGCTAACTAACGATTATGCCTTTATACTGCAGATTTTGTAAGAGTTTGATATGCTCTATCATCATACACATTACAAGACTTTATGCGACTTATTGGGCAAACAATTCGATGAGGGGCATATGAATGGCT
Source organism: Asclepias incarnata (assembly GCA_025447715.1). Lineage (NCBI taxonomy): Eukaryota > Viridiplantae > Streptophyta > Magnoliopsida > Gentianales > Apocynaceae > Asclepias > Asclepias incarnata. The sequence continues at coordinate 9,483 of JAOEHQ010013319.1, forward strand.
TTATTTGGTTACCACTTGGGTTAATATCATTTTGTACACATTATGTGAGATGATTTATACATCACACAAATTATTTTGCACGCTAGAGACACTGTAGTGTGTGGTAGGTACCCATCTAATATTGATATTCTACAGCCTGAAGTACTTCATCATGGAGTATCATTTCAGGTGAAAATGTTGACTGTATAATGAATAGAGCTTGTGTCACAGATACTTCATATGACCATAGCCGATTTCTGGTTAACGCCACCTAATCATAAAGTTAGTTGTTGAAGCAGCAACTTAACCATTCTTAAAATTACAAGCACAAACAGGGTACGCTCAACTCGGGAAATTATTGTCAATCCAACATAATGGTATTTCGAATAGAACTGCCAGAATCAATACTAAGATCATACGAAGTGATGTCAAGCATCAATTAAAACCATCACAACTATCAAGGATGAAAGTTGCCTGAATTTTTCATCTGTTACAAAATTCACGTCAAAAGGTTTCTTCCATTTCGCTATAATATTCTTTTGACGTGTTCATTTAATGTGTAAATACAAGTGTAATTCATTTTAGGCAGGGTAATTTCAATAACATAAGTTATCCTCTTACATACTATTATAGACAACATGTTCTTTGTTCTCTCTCTCATTTTTTTTTTATGTTGTGGGTCTCATATTTGTTCCTACTAATATCATGTAAATAAATAGGACATGTGATCATATTTCCATTATTCTCGCATCATATAAAATAAGACCATTAAGATGAAAATATCAGATGGCCAATCGTATAGTACCTTCACATGGTCATTTTTGCATTAATATGGGATTTCTAAGGTGCTGTTTGTTTTTACTTAAAAGATGTGCAAGAGGTCTTATGTCTACAGGCGCACAGACATAAGCCTTGAAGACGGTTTGTTTTAAAAAAAAAAGATCATCTGAAAAGTGCTTCTATTAAAAATAGCATAGTTTCTACTTCTTCACACATCTTCAGCCCTAAAAAAACTCCCTTCACCAGCCCCCCTTCACACATACGCTCCCTTCACCAGCCGCCCCCTTTCCACCCTCTGTTCCACACCACCAGCCGCCGGCCACCCTTCGCCAACCAACCTTTGTTTCATTGCTGTCGACTTCTACAAGGTAAGCACCATCTGTTTTTTGAAACATTTAATCGAATAGCAAATAAAAAATACATGATATTTTTCAAAAATAAATAAATAAATAAATGATATCTTTGGAGTCGTTTGTGGGTTTGAATACCAAAGAACTTAAACTTAATTGGGAATCAAATTTTGCAGAGAAGTGATGGTGGGGGTGCACCTGCTGCATAGATATGGCAAACGGGCAGCTAGTTTGTGGTTGTAACACTAGAGACGTGAAACACTCAAAAAACAATACCATCAAAAGTATTGTAGCTTTTGTGTCTATATAGAATAGAAGTTTTGATTTATTTAGTTTTTAACATGAAAGTTTTAAGGTCATTTATGATACTTTGCAAAACAAGTTTATTTTATTATTTTTTTTTGGGTTATTTGATACTTGATGTTATTATTGTATTTTTGATATAACTTGAATGTTAAATAATTTCTATCTAGTGAGATAAATTTGACAGTTCGGTTTTCTTCGGAAAAAAAAGAAAAAAAATTAAATTTATGCAGACAATATCTAGTTTATAAAACAAACAGTATTATATTTTCAGCTTGCAAGTTTATAAAACAAACAGTATTATATTTTCAGCTTGCAGCCCTTTAGATCACATCTTCAGGTTCAGACATAAAATCAGATGAAATCAGATTGCAGACATTTTGTCTTAAAAACAAACAGCACCTAAATGTCCTGGCTGGTAACCAATATCTTTTGTTTCAGCTTTGCAACAGCTACTATATGATGTAAGAACTATATCACTCTAATCCTACTTCCATTCTAGAAATAAGATGCATATTTTGGTAATTGACTTTTAGGTCATTTAAGATGTCCAACACAAACAAAGAAATGTGCTGGTTCATATGTACTCATCATATGAGTTAAAATTCCCTGATATCGGATTCATTATTAACAACTTTAGCATGCCCCCATCAAGTGTAACCGCCTCCATCGCATACACACGAAAGAATTTAGGTCTTGGGAGATGTGAAGTGTAAGGCCAAACAAACATTCATCTGAAAGTCTTGTTCTAGTACTGTAATCTAACCTTTGAGGTTCCAACTCAAAATCAAGCAGCTATGAACATTACTTTTTCATAATGAATTAATGACATAAGCCATCACATATTTCTAATTTCTGAATATGAGATATGTGTAGCATAACGGTTAAGCTAAAAGAAATTGATGAATTTTTCAGATGAATAATCAAGAGATTGATCTAACCTTTGGATTTAGACTGTTGTCGCTTCTTTGATCGGCTGGATTTTAAGCTTGGAAGATCCTAAAACAGATTCAAAAATTAAATAAGATAACCATGTACACAGATTATCCAAAATACCAGATTTCCAGAATTCTAGAATACCTGCTCCAGAGTTTCCTTGAAAATGCTCTCGTAATTGAAATTCTTTTTCATTAGGATCTGTAAGTTCCACGAAATTTAATGCCACAACCAAGAGTTGAGCCAGAAGTCAAAAGTAAAAGTCCAGAAGATGTTAACTTACATCCTTAAACTCGGCACGAGAACCATGAATGTCTACATAGTTGCTGTAGATGCAAAGAAAAAGGTCACGCTAATTTAAAATGCATAAATAAGTGGAAAAAAGAAGAGGAAAAGAATAATGCAGAAAATAATCGGACTCACTACGTATAACTTCCATATAACCGAACAAGAACATCACTCCTTGATCCTTTACTGCTAGGTTTTCTGGCTAAACTTATTGAATTATCATCAACAACCTGCAGCAAAATAAAAGAAGTAAAATTTTAACTTCAAACTAGTCCCATAAACTGTTTACGTAAACAATGCTAATATTTTCAAAACGCGTTTCAAAAATGTAGTCAGAAAGTGATATGTTTGACGATACAAGTCAAAATGTTGCTCCTTATAACAAACCTGTGCAGGCCACCATGAACCTTCATCAAGCTTGACCCATAGCATCTCCCCAAAAATAACTTCCGTGTTTGGTTGACCATTTACAGTTTCCTTCCCAGCTTTGTTCTCAACCTCGCCGCCATTGGTTTTGCGTGTTACATCTCCCATTTATCTCCAGCCTATAACCAACAATTTCAAATTCAACAAATAAAGCATGTCAAATATGAGTTACTAAAATTTAAGTAGATTGACTTGTAATAAATCCAAAAACACAACATTATACATGACAAACAAGCCATATTTATTTACTTACATAATGAAATGAATAAATACTTCCGTTATGATATATAGAAGAAGAAATGGGTGTACATTAGGCTCACAAAAGAATTTGTATCACGCAATTTAGATAGCTTAGCCTATCTTTCTTGACATAACTTTGTTGTTTCAATTTAGTCTAGACTCTAGAGTTTAGTAAGCTAAGCTGAAAGTTCCGTTCTGATAATAACACTAATATATTAACCTTCTTTGAGGGCAAAAATCATTAAATGGAAACCAGGTTTCAGTACTGTTCTATTGTTGTAAAATTTATAATAATTAGTTGAAACTGAGTGACCTAAATGGAAAAATTATGAAACTTGGTTCTTATTTACTGAATTCCTGTATCTAAACTTATGGTGCTACTATAGGGGAAACACGAGAAAGTAATTCACTGAATAGTAACCAGATTTCATAACCCTTCCATTTAGGCAGGGGCGGCCTAGGCAAAGAGCGACTTGGACGACTTCCCCAGGCTCGATTTTCCAGGGGGCCCTAATTGTTATTTATATTTTTTATTAATATATATATCGTATCTCTACCTTTAATAATCAACTATGCGCATTCTGGTCAGGTAGTTAAGACGTTAGAGACGCGTGTATTTTGGTTTTTGCTATGTTTATTGATATAACATTTATTGTCGTTTTTATAAAATAGTTTATATAATTTAATTCGTTGTCGCCTAGCCTAGGGAGCTTTTCTTCCGGCTCGCCCTTGGCCCATAAATCCTCAGTGTCGCCCTTGCATTTAGGCCACTCAGAGGATGCTCGCTCTAGTTTATTTATCGAGCCGCAGAGCTTACTGGCAAAGCTAAGAGCACTGCGCTATGATCACCAAGCCAGGACCATGTTGCTAGGCTCAATCACAGCGTGATGGAGCATCTGCATAGTGCTCTCTTATGAGCATAAGCTTTTCGGCTTATTTAAGCCCATTCTCATAAGCTCTTCACCATGGGCTTATTGAACTTGTTTGGCTTATTTACTATCATCTTATTTTTCCTCGTCACTTTTATAAAAATGACGGGTTTTTTGTGCCATTTTATCATCATAAGGTAATCGAAACAACCTTTACATTTTGATAACAAATAATCTCATAAGCTATTTTCATAAATAAGCTTAAAGAATTTAACAACAATTAACAAAAATTGAAACTTGAGTGATTCTTTCAGCCAAACACACACACACACACACAATGGCTGAATCGCCAACTGGGTTTTACAGAAATCAAACATTTTTGTTAATTATTCCTAAAAAAAAGTAAAGTAAAATGTAATGTGCCCTAATTTAAAGATGTACTTACAGAGATGATGATGATGGTAATAATGACAGAAATGAATTGAAGAAACCAATAGTGTTTCGTACTTAAGAGAGAGAGACGTTGGAGGAAGTCGACACTCAAAAGCAAATAGTGTTTCGTTTATTGTTCGCCACCCCACGACCCCCACCTTGATCGACGAGTGGTTTCAAAAGATATGTTGTATGGTTTATATTTTGTTTCAATATATTTTAAGTTTTATGATAAATTATAGAATTTTGCTTTGCTATATGAATGATAACTTTGATGAGTGGGACAAAACAAAAAATATACACATACATATATAATAATATATATTTTATCAAACATCATATGTGTATCCCAAATAAATTCAATTATGACGTATAGTTTTGATTAAAATACAAATTTTAAATCAAAATTACATAAACAACTAAAATATCAGTTTTGTTTATATTACATAAACAAATCAGATTTTTTTTAAAAAAATCTCAAATTAAAAGAAACCTTATACGATTCTACATAAAAAGGTTGCTTTTAAACATATATAATACAATGGTTATTAGAAAAATAGAATACAATCAAAATATAACAAAAATAAAACGTACCTGAATTAAAACCATAATCTTTTTAGAGCCAATTTTAAATTTTCATTCTATATAGTTTTTTGTACAAAAAAAAATGATTTAAAGGTATTAGAATATTTAGATATTAAATAATTACCAAAATTTGAAAAGTTCATATAGTAAAAGATAAAAGAAATTAAATTCGTTTTAATAGATATACAAAAATAATATTCATAATGTTGTTACGGATGAAAAAAGAAAAGAATTAAACGATAGAGATAAAATAGTTTAATTGTTATATATTGTTATAAGATTTAGTTTTAGATTTAATATAAATTTGTTAATAATAGTGTTTATTTTTAAAAAGATAAAGATAAAAAAAAATGAAAAAAGGAGTAGAAGAGAGAAACGGAAAAATTTTCTCTAAGGGGTCTGGTGATGTCAAGTCTATCTTCAGAATCTTCTTTTAGTTATATATTAGATATTAGATTAGATTGATAACTTAAATTGTTTTTTTAAGAGGTTGACAACGAGGAACCTAAACTGATTCATAATTTTTATTTTTATTTTTGAATGAAATGTTTAGATTCAACGACATTGCTTTTTCATATACCCATTTGTCTTCGCCCCAAAGAGTCTTTTGTTTGCATTCGGTTTTGAACCCAAGACTTTAAAGTCCCAAGTCCTCCAAATTCCAGTCCATCTATTGATGGTTGGTTGTATTTTTCATAATGTGAGGTATATCTGGCTCCCAATAATTGTAGTCATGGAGTGTTTGGACTCAAATTCAACATTTTATACCATTTGTAACAAAGATGCTCTCATCCATTACCAACTAAACTACATATAATCTGTGGCTGAATATAAGGTATAAATTGGAGAATATTTTTTTAAATGATCGGCTGTAGCAAGTGTTAATGTAATAGGGGGATAATGTAACAAGGGGTGATAAACTCACATTTTTTTATCTATCCACAACAATATTTGCATAATATGGTTATATTATACAACTGTTTTATGCAGGTATTGTTGTGAATGGATAAAAGATTTTGTGGGTTTATCACTATCCTAATGTAATAGGTGTGTTTGTTTATATTTTCTATTCTTTACATCCAACAACTTGCTTGATGTTACTTGGTGTATTTGATGTACTTGCTTTGGAGTTTTAATGAAAGCTTGCTTGTTTGTTCAAACAAACAAAAAAAAAAAACTAAACTACA